>NW_022045973.1:152982-219750 GCF_001654015.2 Drosophila navojoa
CTGATATATCACACCAGATCTCCACCTTCCACATCCACAGCACCTTCGTAAATTTCTCCTACTGAGAGTTTGGTCTTCATTTTCGAGCTCACCTCAGTACTAGCTGTGCCTCTGGCTTCCATCGATGCACATTCTCCATGATTTTGGACACGAGCACACTTTTACCGCTCCCCCGAGCGCCCGATACCACCAACGGCTGGGAGGTGCCGTCGCGTATGTAGCGCTTCACATCGTTCATAATGTCGAAGTTGGCCGAGTTCTGGGCTAGCAGCTTCGAGTAGTGGCCGATCAGCTGCAGCTCCTCGAGGAGGACACGATCCACGCCCAGCGTGTTGTAGGGTATACTCTTCTGAAGGTGCTCCTCGAAGATGCCCGCCAGCGACTTGTCCAGCAGACTCTCGATGACCGAGGACAGTTCGTCGTCCAGGATATTCATGGTGGGTAGCATTCGGATGAGATTCTTTTCGCACAGCTGATTCTTGAGCTCGGCGTAGATGCGCGTGATGCGACGCAGCACCTCCAGCTCCAGCTGTGTGGCATTCTCTGGGGCGCGCGAGTAATGGGCGCCCGTCTGTATCCATATACAGCGCTTGGCCAGCTCCTGGCTTATTAGCACCGTGTTGTTGATCTCCTGCTCGACGACGGTGGTCAGATACGAGTCCTTCACATCGTCCGAGAAGAGGCGCAGCAGCACCGCCAGCAGCTCATTCAGCTCGTCGTTCACCTCCGTGGAGTACGGATCGATTTGTTGCGTGTAGAGCCGATGGCACATGGGCTGGTAGGAGTTGTCAATGGTGTACCACTTCTCGAGCAGCGATTTCTCTGCATCGCTGGCGGCGCTCAGCACCGAGGTGAAGTCCTGGCTCTCAATTGTCAGCGGCAGCATGGGCGTGCCCAGCGTGGAGCCGAGGAAGAGCACCGGTATTATGTAGGCGTCGGTCGCATGACGCGTTATCTCGCACAGGCAGTTGGCTGCCTCCTCGTGCCCGCCCTGCGCCTCCAGCGGTGTTTGCGTCCAGCGCTTAACCTCCTGCAGTCTGGAGAAGTCCTTCTTCACATTGCCATTCGCCTGCTGCTCCAGCGACGTCGTCATCGCTGTCGCCCCCGCCTCCTTGCTTAGCGCCTCGCTGTCGTGCACATCGGCAATGATGAAGTCGAATCCCTTGCTTTGGCACTTGCTCTTAAAATGCTTGTACAGACTGTAGATGACACGCTTGTGCTTCTTGTACTCGGTGCTATTGTCCGCCAGTATGTAGATGACGATCTTCTTGTCGCGCTCGATTTTGCGGCCGGGCGGCGGCTTGCCCTGCAGCATGCTCAGGTTGCCCATGCCCGGACTGCCACTAGACGCATCGCCAGGCGCCTGCGCCCCCTGCGTCGTGCTGTTGCTGTTCGACTCTGCAAGTCCAGAATTCATTAGGATCCAATCCGATTCGATAGCTCCACAACTTACCCTTCTCCGTGGCATTGGACTTGGGTAGGGACGTCTGCTGCTGCTGCTGCTGCTGTTGCTGTTGATTGCCATTCGAGTCATTGGTCTGAGTGGTCTCCGGCAGCGCCTCCACATCGGCCAACGGTGCTCGTTTTTCATTGTAGTCCTTCGCATCGTTGCTTGGCTGTGCCTCGTTTTTATCGGCTTCCTCATAGGGCGGGGAGCTGTAACGTTTAATTCGACACTAATATTTGAGACTTTCTTATAAATTGTGGCCTCAACATACTCATCGGACTGCTCGGAGGCGCTGTCCTTATCCTTCTTCTTCTTCTTCTGCCCGGAACTGCAAACGTTGCCCATGGCTAGAGCTAAAAGCTTTCTGCTGCTCTACGAATTTGAATTAACTTAAAATTGACTATTGTTGTCCTGAAAGAAAAGAGGAAGATAATAAGTTAGTTATAAATAATAGAGACCATACATATATGTATGTATGTATAAGGTATGTTTTGTTTATTGTTAGTGGAAAGTTCATTGCAAGTGGCAACACTAATGCTAAATTCCAATTCAATGTTAAAGCACTATCTTTCTAAAAGAAATATTTATTCGAATATCAAATTGCGATTAAATATCTATTAACATTACTAATCAAAATATGGCAGCCCTGAAGCCATATTCCTGTTTAATGCTCGAAGAGCAAATAATAATTGAATATCTGTTAACTAACATTCGGTTAACATTCACTTATAATATTCTCTTTCATATATCCTCTGATCCTAATCCTGTGAATGTGGCAACACTGAAGTTAAGTTAAGACTATTCAATTTTTAACATTAAGCTAACATACAAGTGAATGTTAAAATAAAAATGTTGGTAAACCAATTATTTAGGTGCTTCCAGCATTGTCAAGCTCCAAATGTTCCATTTTAGAACTCTCATAGGGCCAAGATATCATGACGCTAATTGAGTTACATTCTATATGTAGGTGCAAAAAACTATAACTTTTAGCATTTCATTTAACATTCATTTAACACGTAAAAACTCTTAAAATTCTGAATGAACCTTCCAACTGCCAGCACTAAATGATTGAAATGGCAATATTAAGATTAAAAAGTCTAAATAAGAGTCTGATAAGATGTTCAGGTATCTAAAAATATCATTGACAAATGACAGCACTATAAAAAGATTGGCATTGGCATTCATTTTATTTAAAATCAATTTCTTATGTATCTTTTGCCAAATTCCAATTGGCAAATGGCAACATTGAAAATAATTAGAATAGTTCTAAACATGCACTTAACATGATATTTGTTTTACTAATGCAAATAGGCCACATTGGAGTTAAATTAGCAATGTTATTTGTGCTTCAATACTAAGTGGCAACACTAGGCTCAAATACACATTCTAATTTTATCTACAACTTTATCAAAGTGGCAACACTGCAGTTAAAATTGCAATTCAAATATCCTAGGCTTCAATGGGCTTAAATACTCATTGTAAATTTGTCTACTGCTTTTATCAGTCACTTAACATGAGCTTGAGTGACACATCAACAGCCTACCCCAAAGGGTTAGTTGAAAATATGCCTGAGATTAGATTCACTACTTCTTCTTCTTATATGCATACATGCGGATACTACAAGAGGCATAAATGCCAGCTTTGTGGGCAAAGTATTTAATTGTGCATAATCAGATGCTTCCTGAAGTGTCCCCGTATCGATTTACAAACGGCCTGTAGAGATGTGGCTTTTGAGAATGCCTCGAGGCTTTAATTTTATGCCAGGTACACATAAAACACTGGACGAGGGGAGGGTAAAAGCAGGGAACAAGGCACGCGTTCAATATGCAAATTCCATATACACATTTACAAAACAATTACATTTAAGTCTATATATTCATATAAAATATATCTAATTAGCACTTGATATACATATATTTGAAGAATCCCCAATTGTTTTTCGTTGGTTTCTCCTTTTCTCGTAAATATTTAAACTATTTTGAATCTTTCACTACCACAACAGGTCAATGACAAAAACAAAAAAAAAGAGAATTTCCTGTGCAAGGCGCGAGACGCACACTGAGAGAGAGAGAGCACGGAGAGTGCGGGAGCGAGAGAGGAAAAGAGAGCAAAAGCTCAGTGAACGCATGCTCTCTGCTGAACTTTTATAGAGATTTTCTGCGTTCGAATTGGCGTTGGCGTTAATCAAGTGGGTCCGCCTGGCTGGCTGGCTGAGTGGGTGGGTGGGTGGTTGGTTGGTTGGACGGTTGGGTTGACTGTGGTTCGTTGCTCTGCCCCTGCGGTGCGGTGCGGCACGATTTGGTCTGGTCTGGTGTCCGTCTCGGTCTGAGTTTTGGTTTTTTGTGTACACGCTTGAAAATTGTCGGCTGCTGCAGAATCCAATTCTTTTTTTAGTTCAATATTTATTGGATATAATAAAAAATGTTCAATCGTGTCACATCTTTCTCTGATTTCTATTTTATTTTATTTTTTTTTTTTTCAGTTTGCGCTATAAATAAATTTACTTTATATACACAGCCATAGAAATGTATGTATTTGTGTTTGATTTTGAGTATATTTTTTTTCATTTTTTATATTCGACATTTTGTCGCGCGTTTGTCGCACATTATTATTTATTTTATTTTTCTCAATAGCAATTAATGTGTTCCAAGCATTCCTTTAATAATAACGATCTCTTCTACATTTTTTTTCGCGCATATGCCACTTACACTGCTCGCATACATGTGTGTGCATGAGTGAGTGAGAGAGATGGAGTGACAGCGGAGGGAGATGAGTTTGTGTGTGTATGCATCGCTTAGTTGGTTATTTGATTTATTTTAATACACAAATTCTGGCACTTACTTTTCTTTACGCGCTTTTCGCACGCTCCCCTCTCTGCCCGATGCCCGAAGTCCAAAGACCCGAACTCGAACCCGAACCCGGACCCGAGAACCCGAAGCCCAAAAACCCGAACCCGAACCCAAAAACGCATCAAATTTAAAACATTTCCACCCACTGCACTTGCACTTGCCGTTATTTGTTTTTGTTTTTCTTTTTTATCACACAGCACTCGTCTCAATTAATTGCTTAATCAAAACGCTCGCCACACGCTTGCACTAAGACATTTTCGACAGCAACACTAACAACAGCAACAGCAACAGCAACTGCAACACAATACAACAACAACAAAAAATAGAATTGAAGATTTTGTTTTATGCTCTGCGACGTTTTCCTTCTTTTTTCTTCCTATTTCTTATTTTGCTTTTGCTTGTGCGCGCTTTAGATAGTTTTTCCCGTTTTGTGCGTTGTGCTCCGTGCCGTGCGTCGTTCTGCCTGTGAGCGTTGGAAAATTTCTCGACGGCGAAACGTGTGTGGCGAAAGCTTTAAGCGAAAGCTCTAACGCTCGCTTTCTCGCTCTCCCTCGCTGGCGCTCTCCTCAAGTTCTTGGCGAGGGCTGCAATTGGTGTGGAAAAACGTAGTAACAACAAATGCCAAAGGGTAGCAGCAGAATTGTTGATAATTGTGAGCGGGAAATTTAATGGTATTTATTATTTAATCGTAAGTTA
This sequence comes from Drosophila navojoa, assembly GCF_001654015.2. The sequence goes on from NW_022045973.1 coordinate 157,975, forward strand.
AATAAACAATGGCCTATGAGAATGCAGTATCTAGGCTGTGTTTATTAAGTAACTACTAGTAAGTACAGACGCAAACCAATTGAGCATCCTGCATGGACGAATATTGTGTTTGTATGCATTCGTATGGAACGTATTAGCATTTAGCAAAGACACAACCCATTTTACATTTCCTGTCATTTTACCATTTATCAATAGAGTGTTGACATTCATGTAGAGTTTTCAAATTTGAAATAAATCTTTTATAAAGGAATATTAGACTAGCGTGCAAAATCAATAAAATAATTCCATATACATATCCTCATATGTAATTCCTACATATGCAATTCCTCTATTTATTTTCTCTAAGTATTTCCTAAAAGTGTTTCCTCCATGCTCAGTTGGATGATCACAAACATCAGTTCACTTCACTTTACTGCACTGCACGACTGATCCTCACCAGGCCTGGGCGACTAAAGAACTGCTGCAGCTGCGGCCGTTAATATAGGGCGACTTTCACTCAAAGATCAAGTCGTGCTTAAATGTTGTACCCGGCGTCAGGTAGCAGTCGAGCTTTAAGTGACTAATGGGAACAGTCTCTGCTTCTGCAAAAATTCTAGCTTCTGTTTACTCAAATATAAATACCAAATGAGTACTGCTGCATACATATGGGACAACTTAAATGATCTTCTGTAGTTAGGCAGACAGACAGGAAGAATAGACGGAGAGACAGATATACAGACTAAATGCGCATAATTATCTTAATATCAGCTTTCTCGTAGTTGAGCAGTGTCGACTAGACCCCTCTTACTTGTTATTTATTTTGTTAAATATAATATATATAAATTACTTTAGCGCTTATTGTATTAAAGATCTTATTCATACATACATAAAACGAAATCCTTGTCGAGCAGCGAAAAACTCTCCATTGTTTAGCAAGGATAGAAACACTTCAATGCACAATTGTCTACACATGTATACATATACATACACATATGTATGTGTATGTGTTCACAAAGCATACGTTTTGTGGAACACATTACAGTTTAGCTCGGACACCAACCACTAACGCATCCTCTGCCTGTCAGATGCGATGCTGCTCTCACCATCTGTCAGAAGCTGAGAGAGAAATCCCCAAAAATTTCAGCAGCTGAGCTGCATTTCGTGTTGTTTCGCCAAAGTGTGCAGTTTGCAGTTTACAAGGCAGCTTGCGAAATACGCACCAAGTAGAAAAAAAAAGATTATTAAAATCGAGCATAAAATGCTGCAGAAGTAAACCAATTGGGGCCGATGTAAATCCAATTGGAATAACAACAACCACAACGCAAAACCCTCTAATCAAGAACCCCAGCTGAAAAACAGGCCAGCAAAATGAATCGTCTGCTGCTGCACTGTTTGGTGGCCATGATTCTGGTCTACAAAGGTGACTATGTGATTGATTGATTGAGTGACTCATATCCCTGATTGATAACAGCACAGATAAGTATGTTTAGCGTATTTCGATTCGAGACCAGACGATTCAATTGGGCTGCAGCTGAAAAATGTATATCCTGCTGCTGCTGCTACTGCTGCTGCTGATTATATAAGCGCAACCGCAGTGCGCAGACTCCAGATGCTGCGTGGACAGTCCGACCGACTGACTGACATGTGGAGCAGACGTCAACACAGAAATGGGTCAATGTTTTTGAGGGCAAGTCAGGCAACCACAACAACACAGCAGAGACACCCACCCGGCCCCTGCCCATTTCCCCACCCCACTCTCCACCGCTGTTGCTGTTGGGTTCTCCAATACGAACGGAATGGGGAATCAAAACAAAATACGCGAATGATGTGTAGACTTTCGCTGAACCGGATGTGGAGCATGTGCTTAAACCGAAATTGAACTCTCTCTATCTCTATCTCTATCTCTCTTTAGTCATCTCGGTGCCCACCAGCCAGACGACCGCATTGAGTGGCCTAGCAACTACCACAGAGATACCCCAGCAGGATGATGACGACGACGATTGGGACGAGGGCGATGATTCGCTGGAGTCCGATGATGATGGACGCGTCTACAAGAATCCACGCAATTCCCCGTCCACGGAGTGCCCGCGCGATGAGGAGCAGGCCACGCTGTTGGGCCAGAAGTGTTTGCGCAAATGCTCCTCCGACGAGGATTGCAAGAGCAAGAAGAAGAAGTGTCTATGCGACGGCGTTTGCGGCAATTCGTGCATCAAGCCAGGTGAGTGGAGCGCTCCAGCTGCTGTTGCCCGCCCTAATCGCTGTCTTGCCCAGATCGCGAGTGTCCGGAACTCGCCCAGCCCAGCCTGGGCCAAGTCACCGTCGCCGGCCGTCACTTTGGCGCTCGCGCTTCCTATGCCTGTCCCCATGGCTACCATGTGGTGGGTCTCCAGAGTCGCCTCTGCCAGGCCGATGGCAACTGGGCCGGCGCTGAGCCAGCCTGCAAGCAGAACAGTAAGTGGCTGACACTCCAATATCCGCATTCCCATTTCAATATTAAAACAAACTCCCGTCGTTCCTGCAGTCTACTGCCTGAAGCCGCCCCAGATCGAGCACGCGCGCAACTCGGCTCTGCCGGAGCAGGAAACCTTCGACTTGGACTCGACGGTGCAGTACCACTGCTACACGGGCTATGTGACCAACGGATTTCCGCGCGCCAAGTGCCTGGCCATCGATAATCAGGCCAGTTGGTATGGACCCGACATACAGTGCGAACGTGAGTACGGTATTCTGATTGGAAACGTGCATCTATTGTGAGTGAAGAGAAGTTGTCCGTCTAGGACAAAAAACGAGATTGATCGAAAAAGGAAGAGAGAGAGAGAGTGAGCGATTGACAGTGAGAGAAAGCGGAAGAGACTGTGACTGAGAGTAAAAGAAAGACTGAGTGAGTGAGAGTGAGTGAATGAGAGAGGGAGTTGGACAGAGTGAGTGAAAGAGTGTGAGAAAGATAGAGGGAGAGATAGAAATCGAGAAAACCAGAGAGAAATATAGAGAGTTAAGGAGAAAAATAGTGAAATGGAGCAAAATATTAAGAAGTATGGATAGAGAGTTAGAAAGAGGAGAACAATAAAAGGAAATGTTACTACGGAAATTTATTAAAAGCTTAGCATTTTGATTAGTTTCTGTGGAAAACCCGTGATTTATCATGCTCAAATTAATATTTAATTTACGTAAATAAATGTCATGATATTTAATGCAATTTGTTGCTTACGTTTAGCAAGCTATTGAGAGTTTCTTCCTATAGACATTATACTCCGATATCTCCTCTATGAATATCCTTAATATTCTCAATACTCAATGCAACTGCAAGATACTACGAGTCAATAAATTCGAGGTTTAATCAAGTTGATCTCATGTGCTTACAGCTCGCTCCTGTGGACAGCCTCCAGATCCGGCGTACGGCTGGCATGCCGGCGAGTGCTACACCTACGGCTGCAAGATCACCTACAACTGCGGCACCGGCTACGAGCTGGTGGGCAAGCACGAGCGCTACTGTCAATCGGATGGCTCCTGGACGCCCAAGGAGCTGCCCACCTGTGTCTGTGAGTATCTTGCGCCTTTGTCCATCTAGTCTAGAGCGATTTTATAACTTTTCATTTTATGATTTACTAACTCCCAACCACCACAACAAAGCGGATAACGCAAATGTTACAACCACCCAAGCAACGTTGTCCTAAAGCAAACCAAATTTGAATTTCTTTTGCAATTGCGCGCGGGATTGCTCCAAAACCACCAAAAACCAAAATACAATTTGCAATTTGTTCCGAGCGCCAAATTTCGAAGCTCCTAGCCAAAAGCAAAGCTAAACACAAAAAACAAAATAAATTGTTAATTATCGTTCTGCATTCAATAATAATAATTGTTCAAAAGTTGTTGTTGGCCTACAAAATGTTAATTGATTAATAAATCTAATAAAAGTTACCACGAATCTTAAGAAAGAAACTAAAACGAAACCCACGTTGTTTTATTTGCCCGGTGGTCGATGCGAGCGCTTTCCTAAGATTTGTGATAGCTTTTATAAATACATCCGAGCATCTTTAGCACTCTTCTAACATAGATTCCTCTTAGCCTCAAGCCCTATCCAGGACTTGGTGCCTTGCACTTTACAATCGAATTTGATATAAAAGTGTAAATTGAAGATTCTTATTCTAAGACCTGATCTCATAGTAGTTACCTCTTAACCCTTATCCTTTAATAACTCCATAACCCATATACCATAAGAGTCTCCACAATACCGTGGCAATTACCCCTAGGTTGTATATCATAAGCGTTTTATCCTTGTCGGATTAAAAGATCTGCTCTCCTTAGTAGTACATAGTCATTATAGCTATCCACACCATCCATCTCTATGATTTATTTGGCTCTCATAACCCTAAGCCTATTTTATGCATATGCCTTTCTTCGCAGTGGTCACTTCTGTGGTCTGTCCGACGCCAGAGAATCCTAAGAATGGCAAGGCTACGTACACCACCTTGGCGTACAATTCGGTGGTCAGTTACGAGTGTCGCTACGGTTACACCCTGGTGGGTGAGAGCTCAAGCCGCTGCGGAGCCAGCGCCAAGTGGAGTGGAGTTGTGCCCAGTTGCAAAGGTAATAAGGCAGCCATAACTCACTTAATATCTATCTTAATAAATTCATTGCAGAAATCAATTGTGGACATCCGGGTGTGCTATACAATGGCTGGATCGAGAACATTGAGGCAGGGACTGGGCTGGGGGCTAGCATCATCTTTCGGTGCCAGCCCGAGATGCTGATCAACGGCCTGGGCTCGAGCGTCTGTCAGATCGATGGCCGTTGGCGCAATGCGCTGCCCGAGTGCTTGGCGCCCTGTGTGGTGCCTACCATATCGCAGGGATTCGTTATACCCATTGAGATAATTACAGATGAGAATGGTACGACAATAGTCACGCCGACTACGACGACAACGCCGTCGCCGACGCAGATAGTGGGCGGAGTGGAGAAAGTCAAGCACGGCACAGCGCTGGAGGTGAGGTGCGAGGAGAATTATGAGTTTCCCGTTTCATTGCTAAGTCCACCGACCTGCAACAACGGCACCTGGAGCATCATACCCCGCTGTGTGCCAGCACGCTGCAAGAGCATGCCGAAGCCGCCGAAGCACGGCATGGTAATGGCTCCGAAGACGGAGCACGGCATGAAGGCGAGATTCAAGTGCAAGGACGGCTTCAAGCTGGTCAGCCCCGAGGGTAAGGATATCACCGATCCACACGACTATGTGCTAACCTGCTCCTTTGGCAACTGGACGGGAGAGACGCCCAAGTGCGACGAGGTATTCTGCTCATTTCCGGGCTACATACCCCACGGCAAGGTGCTGCTCGTGGGCAACATGGGCCTCTACGACTATCGTCCGTATGTCAAGAAGATTGTGAACAACAAGCAGATCATGTACGACTGCGACAAGGGCTACGTGCTGGAGGTGAGATATTGACTTACCCCCATTCAGTTCGATTAAGCAGTTCCTCATTTGATGTCCATTCAGGTGGGTCCACCAGGCGCTACTTGCGTGGGTGGCAAATGGCGGCCTTTGGATTTGCCGCAATGTCTGCTCAGCCAGCATCCGCGTCTGCGCTGGAATCGACGTCGGCGTCGTTCATTGCAGCTGCGTCAACTGCGCTCCATCTATTTGCTGCGGCGCCAGCGTCAATTGCAACGACAACTGGCAGAGCATCAGGATTTCCTAGGTCTACAGTCTGCCATGGTTCAGCCCGCAGCTGGAGCAACGATGGCCGCACGCGTGAAGCGCAACGCCAATAACAATGAGAGTCCCTCGGACATTGAGTTGGCCTACTCCAAGTACTATCAGAAGATCAAGGAACGCTACCAGCGCTATGTGCGCAAAATCTTGGGCCATAATCGACTGTTCCAGCAGACGCACGGTCAGAATGGACGCTGGTATAACCAGTACAATAATCCAGAGCTGGACATGATGCGCAAGGCCTCACGGTGGCGCAATGAGGTCGAGGAGGATATCGCTGAGCATCGAGGGCGTGGATCGCTGCCTGTGCCCGACATCAATCAGAGCTCGCGTTACAGCCATTCGCGCAACTCCAACGAGGCACCAGCTCCACTCTCGCATGGCTCCGTGGAGCGCAAGCTGCATGGCAACGGCACAAAATCATTGATCGAACAACTCAAGTCTCAAATTGTGCGTCGACGGCGCAGGCGCAGCACCAGCATCGGAGCCACGGGCACACCGCCGCCCGAAACCGAGCTGGATACGAGCGACGGGGCTGACGCCAACAAGGCAGCCGGTGGCAAGCGACTGCGAGGTCCCTGCGAGGAGCTCGACTGGGACTCGTTTGCCAACATAACGGTAGTGCGTCCGGGCAAAGCGCCCGGCCGAAACTCGGTGGGCATAATGCTGCAACTGGAATGCAATGCGGGCTTCAAGCTAAACATTAAGGGCGAGAATGCGACTGCGCGTTGCATACGCGGCATCTGGAAGCCGGATGTGCCCAAGTGTATGTCCGCTCCGTGTCTAGTGCCAGCCGTGGAGCACGGCCAGTACTACAAGGTGGAGCCGCACACCAAACAGCTAAGCGACAAGCCATCCCTGACGCCACTGTCCACCTACGAGGAGATTCAGTCAAATGAATTCATAACCCTGGAATGCGAGGATGGATTCAATATACAGGTAGGCCACTAGACTCTAAGCAGCCTAGATCTAAGCATATCTCTCGCTTTCACCTTTCAGGGTTCCGCTCAGCTGCGCTGCGCTCATGGCTCCTGGTCTGTCAACGCCTTTTCCGAATGCACCTCCTTGCCCTGCACTCTGCCCAACATACCCGGCGTTATCTATGAGGCAAGTTCAAAACATTTTCCCCCAAAGTTTGCATTTTAGCTATTGTGCATCGGGTTTTTCCTGCAGGGCGGCTATCGCGCGGGTCTGACCATTGGCCATGGCAGCACAGTCAGTGTGCGCTGTGAGCTGTCCACGAACGCCAATCCCATTGAGATGTCGTGTCACAAAGGCGTCCTAACCCCGCCCAGCGTGCACTGCGAAACTGGCTTGCGCAAGTCACGCGAGGAACTGGAGCATGTCACGCCCACGCCCACAACGCACAGCAAAATCGAGCACAACGAATTGGACAACGATCATCACGATAACAACACAGACGAGCACGGCGAGGAGTTGAAAATGTGCGGACATCCGAGCTTGACAGACGGTGCTTTGGTCTACAAGTGAGTGATCCTTGAAGGATCCTTGCAACAATTGAGTGATTCTGCTCACTGAACTTGCCTCTTCTGTTCTCTTCAGAAACGCTGACCATGCGGAAATAGAAGGGGCCTACGAGAGCGGCACGGAGATCTTCTTCAATTGCATTCCCAACGCCGCTGGCGATCGGCAAACCTGGCGCATCATCTGCGACAATGGACAATGGATAGGTCGCTCCTATAACTGCGGTAAGTCTGATTCCCGCTCTGATGCAGCTTCAATCTGAGATGAGCTTCCTCCCACCCAGAGAACGGCACGTGTTTGTTTCGCAACAATGAGGCAAATGTGGTTAGCTTCTACAACGACTTGGAGATAAGAGAGGACATTGTGGAATTTCCTCCAGGCGCTACAATTATATCCAGGTATGTTGCATCAGACCAAATATATCGGACTAACTTCTTCTAAATCCTCTGTTGTAGATGCGTGGACATTGGCAAGTTCTCCATGACGGGCAGTCATGAGCGCACCTGCATTCACTCCGAGTGGACAAACACGAAGCCCGTCTGCTCAGGCCTGAATCAGGAGAACGATTATGCGAGTGGGTACCTCACTTAGATTCGCATTTATGTTAAATGATATGCACAAATGATATTTCCCCGCAGTGGAGAAGGCGCCCACCATACTGTTCCGTCACCAGAACGGGCCCATTGCCCAGAGCAACGATGGCAAATTGATTGTGTATCCGGGCACCACGCTGCACATGGAATGTCTCTGGATGCGACGCTTCGGCAATCCCAAATGGAATGTCAGTCACACACACAAGTGGGTAGCACGCGATGCGATCAATGTGGAAGGAACTGTTCACACAAATGATCTGTTTCATTCGTTTCCAGAAACTACACTGAGGGCTGGGTAACCGAGGCCGATGAGGGCCGAGACTCAACGCTGGAATACCGTTTGAGCATATTCGATGCTGTTGCCGACGATACGGGCATTTACTCCTGCATGACACCGGCCAGGCACGAGCATGCCGTCGAGGTGGTGGTGAAGGCGATAAATTGCCCGGAGATACCGATTAGGCGTGGCCTGATCGTAAGCACGAACGATACGAAACTGAGCACACGCGTGCTGTTGTCCTGTTCGAATGGCAACTCGTTGATTGGCGCATCGGAGCTGTTTTGCTTGCCCAGTGGCAATTGGAGCGCACTGTTGCCGGTTTGCGAGAGCGTGGAGTGCGGCGATATACCGCTGATGCCGAACAATGTTAGCTCACCGCGCGTCTCTGTGCTGTCACGTGAGGTGGGCGGGCGAGCGGCATTCTCCTGCTCCACGGGTTACGGATTGCGCGGCCCCACGGAGGCCATCTGTTTGCCTACGGGCGAATGGGCGACACCGTTTCCCACCTGTGTCGAAGTGCAATGCGATAATCCGGGCGCGCCGCAAAACGGTTACGCCCAGGGCTCGGCACCATATCGTGCCGGCGACGTGGTCCAATTCAATTGCAACCCGGAATATATGATGCAAGGTCAGCCAATAATTGCCTGTCAGGATAACGGACGCTGGTCGGGCGGTTTGCCCAAATGTGTGCAGGCCTGTTCGTATCCAGGGACCGCAATAAGCGGTCGCATGTCATCCGTTAAGTTCTACTATGCCATTGGCGAGAGCATCACCTTCACCTGTGATGCCGGCCTCGAGCTGCGCGGCTCCAAGGTCCTCAAGTGCATGAAGAATGGCAAATGGTCGAGTGCCATACCCACTTGTGTTGCCAACGATGCGCCCGCTGGCGCCGTTGGCACCAATAAACATTTGACAACCATGGGCTAAGTCCCCATCCGTGAATTGAGTTTAAAATCAAAAGTGATACTAATACATATGTAACAGTAACAGTAACCAAATGCGAAACACACGCGGATAGTCGAATACTGACATTTTCTTGCGATTTAACAATAATTGTAATAGATATTGTCCAACGGCGTCATTTTACTATTAATAAATGTTCGGTCTAAAATCAGATTTAAAAAAGCCAATCCACATCAAATTGGCGCCAAAAAAAAACAAGCGATTGCTTTCGATAATTGTTTCTCTCAGCCAGTTCATTTGAATAAATTACCTAGCTAATGAACCATTTTGAGTAACACAGCAACATTACGTTTATCTAACATTGGGTTGCCCACACATTAACATTATCTGCCCGGCTATAAATAACTAACAAATTTGGTTTGGACCTGTTTCAACACATATTATAATATAATATTATGAATGAATTGTAAGTCTAATTATAAATTTGAAATTATCTTGCAATCAACTTGTTTAATTGTTGAGCATTTTTCAATAATTTTGCTAGATTCTTTTAATGACTTTGATAGACCTTTATTCTTATTTTAATAAATAAAAAAAAGCATACATTAAAAAAGGAATATAAATATGTATAATATTTATAATTATAAAATATAAGTAATTCAGCTATTTATACACATATGTATAATTTATTAATGCTTTCTGTTTGTATAGGTGTACAATAATTTGACGGTCTTTTGCTCAATTTGTGTTGTTGTTCTGCATGGTTCACGGTAACTAGTTCGTTCAGCAACGGAACTGCGCTCTGGTACAAAACGCGAGTGGACCAGCGTTCATTTGTTTTTCCACGTCCGAGAGTGTGGCACGTCGTGTGGGTGGAGTGCGCGTGAAAGACGACGACGGGAACCTTTCGTTTTTCGCGTTTTGTTTTTGTATATATTTCAAACAAAATACGTCTATAATTGTGTACATAGTGTAGTTAATTTACAAAAATTCCTTAATTTCAACAATCGCAATAAACATTGGCCTGATGTCATGTAATAGCCAAAAACCAATAAAAACACAAAAAACTCATTCATTATAAAACGTGCAAAAAACGTGCGTCAGTGTGAGTGTGTGTGTATGTGTGTTCAAGTGTGCTTGTGTGAGTGTGTGTATGAGGCCCGCCTGCTCAGGACGAATTTAAATAGCTAAACAATTAAATTTAAGGTAAGTGTAAGCAGCGATTGAAATGCACAAAAAAGAACAGCTGACGCATACTACAGAAACAACAACGCAATGCAAAAACAAAAACAAGCAGAATAATGTGCGCTGACATTACCTTGCCTGAGCCCCAACCCCTTACACAGGCCCCGGCCCCAGCCCCTTTTGGCAACAGCAGCCAGCGATTCAAGGGCGATGAACTACAACAACAATATGAACAAGACGAAGAAGAAGCAAAGGCAGAACAAAAAGCAAAGTCATAAGAGTGTGACAAAAGCTTTTGTGTTGTTTTCAGATTTACACTGTTATTCTCCATATTGCTGTTTCTTTTGCTGTTGTTGTTGTTTTTGCATTTACACTAGTTTTACGCGAAGATTTTAATTTGTGGGCGTTAAACGACGTGATAACAACGAACGTTACCGATACCAATACTTCCGTTAATGATGGAAAGTAAATCAGTGATAGGCATGCTGATGTTGTTGTTGTTGTCATTACCAATTCCAACCAGCCACCCCAGGTAACGTTTTTTCAGCTGCTGCTCTGACTGCTCTCTGTTACTGCATGTCTGAAGCACACAGGCCCCGACACGCGCGCAACAGTAGTGCTCGCGCTGACGTTGTGTTGTCGTCGACGCGTCGTCGCTGGCATAGGCAGCATAAAGAGTCAGTGTGTTAGTGGGAGCCGCTTTGGTGTTGTTTTTGCTTTTGGCTAAGCTGTTATTGTTTGCTTGCCTGCCCAACACATACATACATGTGTGTGTGTGCGTGAGTGTACGTATCTCAATACTTGCTTGCTCTTATTTCGTGCGTAGTAGGTAAAGTGGGTCAGTGTTGCCATCTGATCCTATGCCCTCAAACCCAATTTGTTGTTGCCAGATAAAAGAGGACATGTAGGCTGAGACAATCTGTCGTTTGTTTTGGAATTGCTCTCAGCAGCTTTGAACCCATACTACTTGCAATATGTGTGTGTGTATATAATTCCCACCCAGATGATATCTGAGTTATTTGTTAACAAACAATAAAATTATGACGCATTTACACGTAGAAAAGTCATTAACATCTAGGCCATGTAGTATTTATTGCTGCTACTGACTAATATTTACTTGGGGTGTGGTCAACCTGACATCTGGAATCCGTTAGCCGACTGTTCTTGCTTGCTGGCTTTTGATCAGCTTAAAAATCGAAGTAGATTAAAGCCATTTAACTAATATGTACAAATATAATATAATGCAATGTGCGCTGAGATAAACTATAATAAATAGTGTGCTATCAATAGCTATCGATCGTAATTTACTCACACTTGCGGTGTAGGCGGAGAGTAACAAAGATGTGAGAGAGAGAGTGAGTGAGGGCGAGTGCGGGAGCAGAAGGGATGATTGATCAGTCTTTACATCTCTCTTCTTCTATTTTGGCGTCTGTTGCTTTGTTTATTGTTCTGCATGCGGGCGACTGGCGCAGGGGCCATTGCACTAGACAACAGCTGTATGTAAACATAATTGCGTTTGACATGCATTGCTGTTAATTGTTAATTGACTGCGCTGCTATCGATAACATCTGCATGCAGTGCGCATTTCCTTTGCTCGCCCACACACACTTGTCTCTTTCTTTTCCTTTTCTGTTTTTTGTTTTTGTTTGTTATATCAAGCAGACAAAAGACGACTCATTGTGTCGACTCATTGTGTCGTCCGCATGTCTGCCTCTTTGTCTACGCTACCTGCATTTAGCGTGAAATGCAGCTAGACTCTTGACCGGTCATTAATGACCTGTCTCAACAGTGATAAACCCACATGCGCCGTTGTAATCATTCTTGGAATTCTGTTGGCAACACAGAGGCGGAAAGGGAAACAGTTTACCCATATTTATGTACATATGTATGTATGTTTGTCTATCATGCCAAAACGAGCGAATGTCCGAAAACGTGATTATCTCTAAATTACATGCCTTTAACTGCATTATTGTCAATTGTGGCAAAATATAATTTCTTACAATTGACCCTTGGAACGATACCTATCACAAGTCGTATAATATAAATACATACATACAAGCAATTTATATCTGCAGGTCTATATTTGCCACAAAGTATACAGCTATCAGCAGTTGGCAACAAGTAAGTGTTGTTCCCCTCATCTCAGCTGGTGAAAATTGATGGCACCTAAATATAAAATAGGCTCGCCGCTGTCCTTAAGTTTTAGTTTTTTATTATCAAGGTCGACTTTCGATTATCGATGTGAAAGGCTCTAATTGTCGTTCGATTATTAATTAATAAATGTGCGGCCTCGTCATGCGAGCTGGGTCGCTTGGCCAAACAACGCAGCTGTTTTATTTCATACGAGTTTAAATTATTACTATGTGATTTATGGCTGTTTAACGAAGTGTGCAAACAATTTTCGCTCATATTACAAAGTAAACGAACAGGCAGACAAAGAAATAATAAATATTTAAGTATTAATTATTAATGTGAAAAATATAAATATACAGACTATCGAATGCCGATAGCCGCACATCGACATCTGAAGCCAGGCTCCAATTGTTGTTAGTGTTAGATAACACTCAAATAAATCAAATTTGATCAGTGTTGATTTATCCTAACTTATTGATTCCAAATGCAATTGTCCTCTGTTAAAATGCACATGGTTTTGTTGATACATACATATGTATGTATGTATCTTTGTTTAATTTTGTTTGTGTAGCTTTATAAACCGGAATCTAAATTGTTTAGACAATAGATGCGAATTGAGCGCAGTTTTAAATGATCAGCACTGTGACTATTGGGCATGAAGAAAAACAATTTTAGACCTCGTGTTCGTTTCGATAGAGTGAATACATACATATGCATGTACATACAAACATACACATACATATGTATACATATAGTATACGTAATTGTTGTCAATACATTTCAATTCAATTCAGGCGCCAATTGAATTTAAATGTGTAACATTGTTTTTGAGTCGATTTCTTGCTTCATAACTGCCCAGGAAACGACCTTCAATCTTTTGGGGGCAACGGAACGAGTTGTTGATTGCGTTGTTCTTAATTCAAAACAAAATTTCCATTATACCTAAAATATATACATACATATGTACATACACACACATGTATACAACAATTTAATCATAAACAGATATCTATTATCTAAATTCTTAAAGTATGACAAGTTGAAAGCAATTGAGAACTATTGACCATCACATGTCAACAATAAGATATATAATAGAGAGATTAGTTGCAATATCTGTAGTTTTTGTAATTCCTGCAGCCCCCATCAATAATCTTTGCTCGATGTGTGGAACGCATAAAAAAGATTCATTCGTTTGCTTTTGTTTGTTTTGTTTATCGTTCCGTTCTGAGAAAGCATATTTCTATCGCCAATGATGACGTCATGAGGCCCCCACAGCTGAAAAAATTTCATCATTAGCGACAAGCAACGACGCAAAAAATAAAGAAAAACAAAAAAATGAAAATATTTACAAAAATATGTGTGTATAGGAATATGCATATATGTATATATGTATATACATACATATGTATATGTATAAAGATTGGGAAAATTATGTTATGCAGCTCTCGCATGATCCTCTATGTAGCAAAAAAAAATATGAATCATCGAGGCGATGGGGAAACGAACAAGTTGGGGCGAGGTTTGGGATCAGGCCACCAGCTGAAATGGCTGTGTGCGACCTACATATGTCTACAAAAGATTAGAGTTGCTAACTGTTGTTCATTTGCCGTGAACCAATGCCGATCACTAGTTCATTCACACAGAAAGCTTGGTCGTTCATTGAAATGAGCTATTCAATCGAATTGACTCGGAACGAATGGGCACAGCTCTAATATACATATGTATATGCGATGAATTGGACTCGTATTCCCCTGCATTTATCAACAACTGTAGCTCTCTAACAAAAATCGGCATCGAATTCGCGGCTTTGCATGCGATCGAGACACATTTATGACGAAACATGTTCAGCCATTTAGCGTGCAATTACTTCAGCCAAGCTATAGCTGAGATTAGATGCCAAAAGCAACACGTTCAGCACAACTTGTTCTGAAATATATGTACATACATATCTACATAGGTACATTGTATGTATGTATATACAAAATTATTCGAATATTTATACAAAAGTTGGGCGCGTGTTTTTTCTATGCTTTATTCGTGACACGAACTTCAAATTCGTATGTGTCGTGCATGACAACAAACACGAAAATTTGTAAAGCGATAGAAATTTAAAAGAAAAGTAAATAATGCAAATATGTACAAAGAATTTAATATATATACATGATTCCAAAATTTATCGAGAATTAATTTATAAATAAATTATAAAATGCATATTACATTTGATTTATTTTAATTTTGTAATATATTTATTTAAATAATAATAAAATATCAAGAAATATACATACCTAAATGAAATAATTTACCAGGATTATTTATATACATACATACATATACTATAAATCTATATTAATCACAAATTTAATGGAAATATGAAAAATCAGGTTATGTAATGGTATTATTTGATATTTTATTTTATATTTATATATACATATAGGCAAATTTATTTCGATCGTCTGCTTAATTTTTGTTTTACCTTGAGAATATAAATGGAGAAACACGCGCCCATCCCTAATTGATGCGTATATGTATGTATTTGCACAGTTCTCTGCCGGATGTTTCATGTTTTAATCAGTTTTCTTGTTCTTTGAATGTCATCCCTATCCATCTCTTTCTCTCTCGCTCCCTCTCTCTGTGTGCCAAGCAGTTCAGATCCAATGAATTCTAGAATACATACGCGTGATATTCATAATGAACATACATTTTCTATATTTCAATAAAAAAAGAAAACAAAAAACAACGAAAACTTAAATTTAGTATATCCTCAATCCACAAGACATCCACACACTATTTTTCTTTTTCTCTCTTTCTCTTTCTTCTTACAGACCATGCATAAGGAAAAAGTTATAAGTACACAAAATGCAAATAAAGCAAACAACAAAGAGCATAAAATAAATGGAACAACTAAAGAAAGTAGTGATAAAACAGGTCAGTAATCTATCTATCAACAAATATAAATGATATATGTAAGTACATACATATATTAAAATACAATCGATCTTCAGTAAAAGTTTGTATTGAATTTTTGATTGATTGATTGATTGATAACCTCAATCGATCTCTTTTATATGTTGAAATCCCTTTAAGATTACATATCTATATAGAGTATGTAGTGATTTCTATTATATTTCTGCACAATGATTAATTAGAATGTTTGACGATTGTTATAGTTAGAGTCCGTATAGCTTGCAACGATTATAAATGGTACAGTTACGCCGTAATCTAACTAATTAGCAGGAAAATAACAAAGCTGTAGCGCAATCAATTGCGTAGGTCTACGCCCGATGTCTGTTTATAGCTAGCCAACGAACCCAACTGGATAGATTGTTAAACCAACCAACCAACCCCCTACGAGTGACTCAGCATGTAGATCCGTTTAGATTGCCCCTATCATAATTTTCTGGACGTTGACAACCCAAATCGCTTGGCAAATATCACCAGGCCCCGAATCCCTATTGTTGTTGACGTATGTATATACACAGTCTGCTGTGCTTGTTTGGTTATTTAGAGCTGGCACGTTTTGCCGGTTTTTATTTTATTTATTTATTTGTTTACCGGCCTTATATGTATGTATATATGTGGCGCTATCAGCGATACGCATTGACATTCTTAACCAGACGCACAATTGGAGCTAACTGTGAGCACGGCTAGACCCCGGGGTCGGTTTCCGGGCAAAGTGTGAAAGTATTTCGACAGACCCCTTGGAGAGATAAGATAGGGCTTATTTTCTTCTTAAGCATAAACACCAAACGAGTCGGACACTTGAAATACAGACTTATACAGACAATGCTTATTGTGTATGACACTCAAGGTTTTGGGTATCTAAATGATAATATCCAAAGAATCATTGAAATTGGCTTTTAGTAAGGTTTTGTTACAAAAAAAAAAAATATATATATATATATATATATATATAATAATAAATTAAAGTCCATAGTGTAATAAATGAAAACGAGGAAGGAAAACGAAAGTGCTATAGGCGACTCTGCCAAGATCTGATACTTTAATCATTCTACGATTCTCTTATGCACACATACATACGCATGCATCCATAGTGTTTAAGGGAACTAAATAATATAAATATTAATGTATCTACGATGTCAGCATATCATCATTTAGCCTCATATGTATATATTCTTGAGCAGCATAAGAATGTAATCCGACTGTGCCTGTTTGTTTGCCTATATATATCTGTTCGTATGTCTGTCTGTATATCTGTCTCTCTGTCTGTCTGCCTAACTACAGACGATAATTTCAGTTGTCCCTAAATATGCAGCAATAATCATTTGGTATTTATACATATGTATTTGAGTAAACCGAAGGCAGAATTCTTGCAGAAGCAGAGCAACGACCTCTACCTTGCGCCGGGCTCAACATTTGAGCGAGCTTTATTTTTTGAGTGAGAGTCGCTCTATATAAAGAGCAGCGGCTGCAGCATTTCTTCAGTCGCCCAGGTGGAGATCAGTCGTGCAGTGCAGTGAATTGAAGTGTGTGATCGTCCACCTAAGCATTAAAGACTCGGAGGAAATACGTAAAGGAACTACGATAAGAAATGCAATCCGTTAATGAAATACGTAAAAGAAACAAGCGAAAGATATACGTTAAAGACATATATAGAGGAACTACTTAGACCATTTACTTAGAGAAAATAACTAGCAGAAATACTTAAAATATACTAAATAAATACTTTGAGAAAATACATTAATGAAATGCGAAAAGAAAGAAAATACTTGGAAGAAATACCAAATTCCCATGACCAACGGAACGGAATACAAACCAAATTAGTTTGACGTTTTTCTATCACCATCGGCTGATCATTGCTTTAAATATTTGGCTGCTATCTATATGCATATGTGGTGCAGTCCGCAATTGTTTTTGTTACCCAAGTTCGTATTCGTATTTAAGCTCAGGGACTCAGCGGTCACAGAGAGTTTGACTTGAATCCTCGTCTACTTATATCTCTCCTCACAAGCTCTGAACTGAACATTTGCGCAAAGATCTAACCCAGCTATTGTAATTCGATTTCGTTTCATATACTACTTGCACACTGCAGTAAGCCTGCTGAACAAGAAGGATGAGAGCAGCGAATATGACCTGGTGCCACCCGATGGCGGCTGGGGTTGGCTAGTCCTCTTTGGCGCATGCCTGACGAACATACTCATCCCGGGCACCATCAAGAGCTTTGGTGTCCTATTCATCGAGTTTTTGCAGGCCTTCGAAACAACGCAAACTCAGGCCTCCTGGATACCGGCCTTATGCTATTTCCTTTACAGTTCATTGGGTAAGTATTAAGTGAGACAATTGTGTATCGAAATTCAATTCAACTTTATTTTGCATCCCTTTACAGGACCTGTCTCGAGTATTCTCTCCGTTAAGTATTCCTATCGCACGGTAACTCTGATCGGCGCCGTTTCCGCATCGCTGGGCATGATGCTATCCTTCTGGGCATCGTCCGTTGGCTACTTGTACATCAGGTAAGTTGAGTCGGCTTCAAAATGAGTCGAGAAACATTCATATTTATAGAAAATAAATATATACATATATCTAAATCTAAACAATTATTGAGCCGGTTTAAACAAAACACGTTTTGACACAGGGGGTTCCGTACAAGCAAATATTTGTTAAAGATCAACTGATAAATTAGGGGAATTACCACCTGTTGAAGGGTATTACTCAGATCACCAGACTTTAGTCGACTACTTAATTAATTTTCTGCCTCGATTGCTTTGCTCTTTCAGCTATGGCGTCTTGGTGGGCATTGGTGCTGGTCTTTCCTTTCCGCCCACTGTGTATATTGTGACGTCGTACTTCGTGAAGCTGCGCGGACTGGCCAACGGCCTCTGCATCTCTGGCAGCGCCATTGGCTCGATCATATTGCCGCCCGTTCTGCGCTGGCTACTGGAGACCTATGGGTATCGTGGCTCCTGCTTGATTATGGGTGGCATCACGCTAAACGTATTGGTGGGCGCCCTGTTCTACGAGCCAGTGGAGCAACATATGATTCGCGTGCCGCGCGCTCGCCAGGCGCTGGAGGACATACCTGAGGAGGAGGACGTTGGCATTGTCATGAAGTTCGAGAATGTGGACGAAACCGCGCCCAATCAGGCTGAGCAGGCCGAGAAGCATCTGATGCCCTACAACTCGCCACCGTCGCCGCTCTACTTGCTGGATGATGACAAACAGCAGTTCGTGCGTAGCGCGTCGGCCGCTGTGGTTCAGAGCTACGCCAAGCCCGGCGATGAATTCCAGCCACGTGCCCGAAAGATCAGCACACCAGTGCGACTGCCACAACGCAACCAGACATTCACGCCCGGCCAGTTGAACTCACAGTCATCGCTGTATGCAGTGCCCGAGGGACGCTCCAGCTCCAACAAGCTGGCCATGCGCAACAGCTCGAGGAATCGGCTGTCCAAGCGCTCGCCTTCGACCAGCAGTTTCTTGTACATTAGCACGCCATATCACGGCAGCACGTTGTCGTTTCAACCCAAGGAGTTCTCCTCGCATTTATCGTTGCGCTCGGCGGGCAGTGCGGCGGCTGAGGCGGCGCCACAGGATGCCGGCGGTGCGGATGAGACGGGTCAGGGCAAGGCGCCACAGAGCCAACGCAGCAAATTTTTCGATCTGAGCCTGCTGAAGGATCCCATGTACTTGGTCATACTCATCTCGAACTCAACGAATGCCATCAGCTACACGAATTTCATCATTCTGTTGCCGGCCTTTGGCCTGGCCAGAAAGTTCGACAAATCTCTGTCCGCCTACTTGCTCTCGGTGGTCTCGGCAACAGATCTAATTGGCCGCATAGGCGGCTCGGCGCTCTCCGACATGGGCTTCATACCCAAGACGTGGTACTTTGTTGGCGGACTGTCCATTTCGGGCATTTCGCTGGCATTGTTGCCGCTGGCCTACAGCTACGGTGCCGTCTGCTTCTGGTGCGCCGTCTTTGGGCTTGCATCGGGCATTTATGTGGGTATTACGGCTGTCATCATGGCCGATATGCTGGGCACGGAGCGGCTGACCTCGTCCTATGGCATCAGCCTGTTCGTCAATGGCATTCTGCAGCTGGTGGGACCGCCGCTGTGCAATTGGTGGACCGAGGCGGTCGAAACTTACAATCCGCTCTTCCATACGCTGGGACTGACACTACTTGCCGGCTCGGCCCTATGGGCCTTCATGCCATGGATACAGCGACGCAAAGCCAAAGAGGAGGAGAAGCTGGAGGCCCAACTAGACGAGGAGGCCCTCGATGGCTACTAAGCCGTCCGGCTCTTACACCACGTACAATTACGATTAGTTCTTAGGCTTCAAATGCGTACAAAGAGAGAACGATAGATAACTGAATGAAGTTGCATCAGAATTGGGGGGGAAATCAATGTATATCAGAATGGAGGAGTGGATTCATTAAGTTGTGGGAGGACGTCAAATGGCATTGGAAATTTTGGAAATTGTTAATTTGTTTCTTCCATTAGCTTTTTTGTCTAACTGTTAAGTCTTAATTATTAAATTGTATAATTATTACAATTATTGTTTACTTAAAATCAATTTATAGCTTAAGCCAATAACAAAATGAAAAATGTCTAGAGCAGTGAAAACTTAAGATGTGAAAATATTTTTTCTATAAATATGCTAAAAAAAAAAAAATATTAAAAAAAAGCAGTAAAACCAACTAAAGTATCAAAATGAAATTAAAATGGAGTTTAATTGATTAGGGTCTGGGGTGATGATTATAATATACCTATAATTCTTTCGGATCAATGAAAGCTTAGATTGGGGATAAGCAATTTAATCTATTGGGATTCAAATGTCAAATTCCATGAAATACGTTTCGAGTGCAATATTTATTTGATTATATCATCATAATTACACAATGTATTGACATGCAGAGCTAAACTATAAAGAATTGAACGTTTCTTGTTGTCGTCGACAAAAGTTGTATATAAAATAAAGCGACATGCTTTCGTATATGGCACTAATTGCTCTTAATTTTAGATTTCAAGAACCCCTTGGAGCGCAGCAAACGCACAATGAATGGCGCCGAGCCCAGCGTGATGCTAATCCGAAGTGGAGCGAAGACTTTGTGAACGGCATAGGCCGTGACGAAAGTGCTACCCACGGCTAACTTTTCTGCAAATGCAGATGACTCGATTCCAAGGAATTCCATCACGGGCATCATATTTATTCCGCTGCAAACAAGAAGAGAGCAGTTTAGGGATTACATTGGAATGGTTAATGTGGGTGCAGAGCAAGCGTTTAGTTTTTCAGCCATGGATGCGGTTACGAATGGATGAATGCATTCAGTTAGTTGATCCTACCTGGAGACGAGCACGTAGAAGCCACCTAAGGAGAGCAGCGAAATGCCCACGTGGAATACCACAATGGTTGCGCCGTACTCCTTGAACACTTTCTTCAATTGCTCCTTCTTGCTCAGCTGCTCAGGCGCAGGCGTTGTGGGTGCCGTGGGCGTTGAGGGCGCTGCGCTTCCTGTTGCTGCTGCTGCTGTTGGTGGCTGTGCTGGCTGTGCTGGCTTTGCTTGTGTGCTGTAGCAACGCCGGAAGCCTACGAAATTCGAGCAATGCTTATGATATGGGATGCGTATGCTTGTTAGCTAGAGCTAGAGCGCATGCGCGCGACATGCAACAGGTTTGGTGGAGCACGCGCAACACGTGTCACCTTTACGTCAACAGCTGCTATCTATCCTCACCTTGGCTGTGGCCCGCCACCGGCATCGTGGCATTCTGATCGTAGGTCACCCAATCAGCGCGCGTGCTCTCGCGCAGCGAGCGATAATGCGAGCTGTGCATGTTCTGCGAGGTGAACTTGTATTCCTGCGACCACTGCCCTCCCGGCATATTGAGATGCGAGAACTTGTGCATGCCACCGAACGGGGTCGGCACATTGCTCTGCATCACTGCATTGAGGCTGACAGCGCCAAAGCAGTCGTATGACTGCACATGCGGATCTTGCAGAGAAGTGCTGACCTGCGATATGGTCATACTGTTGTCAGTGGTAATATCGATTGTCGAGATGGGAGCGTGTGACATGGTCATAATATTGTCGGACATATCCCTGGAGCGTTGCGGGGAAAACCGCGTCGTTTCGGCAGCGTCCACATTATGGGGCAACGGTAGAGCGGGGGCTGGCTCAGCATTGTTAAGCACCTTGGCACTGGTGTGAAAAGGTTGAAATGCTGCAGGCAAAAATATTGAGTCTTATTAATGCTATATTAAAATAACAATATATGAGAAAATTATTGCGCAGTTGGGCAGAAGCCCAGGGTGCAAAATCCAACTGGAATTTGCTTTCACTTTCATACATATATACATATGTATGTATGTATGCATGTACATATATTTTTATGAGTGACAGTGAAAGAATCGCTTATTGCGCGCTAATTGAATTAAATCTACATAGGCTATTTATCTGCAGACCCATCAACCACTGCAAAATGTTCTCAAATGGATTTTAATCAATTTAAACTGAATGACCTCTAACGCACTGAATTTTTCAATAATTACCTGTATATTTTTTCATATACTGCATGCCGCCTGATAGACGCGCAGCATTAAGCAAAGATACTTTGCCTGTGTTAATAATCATTTTTAATAAACAATATTTTCCGCAATTATTGATACCGAATAAACCGCAACTTCACAGCGACTGAGCAAAATAGACCAATGAGCAGCAGCCACTAGAGCTGTATGGGTGTTTGTTATTATTGTGTGAACTATAAAAACAGCTGTTTTCAATAACAGGGTTGCTTGTAGCTACGAATATCGCATTTGAACTATCGCTTATGGTTCTCGATAGAGTATCAACAGAATATCGAGTGATTGACATCGCGAATACAACCCTATTCAGTCTTTTGGGAGTGAAAATGCGAATTTATTTACAAAATTTGCCAATACGAGAAAAGGGAGGCGTCGCGTAATAAAGGAGTTAATTAATTTGTCATCAAAGCGATTAGCATATGTTGTAGTGGCTGCAAACTGTGAAAGTGTGTGTGTGCAATGCCCGCGGAGCGAAATTCGCAGAGGAAGAGCGCGGCGATGCTTTTGTGGTCAAGATATGATTTGGCTACAACTACGACGTCCAAACAACGACCAAAACAATAAACCCCCGATACCAGGCTAATTTTGGCGAGTGTGCAACAAGAACAATAACATTATCAACATACAAAACGGGAGACAATCAACAGCAACAATAACAACACCAACAATAATATCAACAACTGAACGTACAGCGCGCGCGTGTGTGCGTGACTGTGTGTGTTTGAGTTTGTGTGTGTGTGTGCCTGTGTAGAAAGTGCGCACGTCAGGCGTTGGCTGTCGTCGCAGTCGCAACCATGTCCAGAATTACGTTGACCACGTTAACACATAGTGGCGGCATCACAGGCGGCAGCAGCAGCGGCAGCAACAACAACAGCAACAACGATACACGCACTGGGACGCTGACACACCTGATGGAGGAGCATCATCATCACCATCACCATCATCATCAGCAGACAGTTAGTGGCCGAGGGACAACAGCCAGCTCCACCGGACTGATATCAGACGGAGCGGAAAGACTGCGACGGCAAGGGAGTCGATTACAAACATCACGATTCGCCTGCATGAGATGCTTTGGTAATCTCCTGACACATCTGGTGCGGCTGCGCAGCACGCCCGAGGAGCTGGAGCAACGCTACAAATCCAAAGAGATTGATAAGTTTCTGGAGAAGGAGAAGCATACGTTTCGACGGCAGGTAAGATTGAATTTAAGAGAAGCACATAACGTTTCCACATTCCGTTTAATTAAGTAATTAGTATTAATTTGCTTGTACCCACACGCACACATGCACAAACACTCTCTCACGCACACACACGCACAAGCACAAGACACAACATTCATCCGGTTGTATAGCCCGCATGGGCCGCCCAGGCAAACAAATGAAACGGCAGACGAATTTTCACTTTTCGTTCGATGTTGTTGTTGTTGCTGATGTTGGTATTGGGCTTGGCACTGGGTTTTTTTATTGTTGCATCATTTAGGCAATCATTACAAAAAGTCTTATTCACACAAAAGGCATTCAATTAACAACTTCTTTGTGTTTTGTCCGCTGGCTGCAGTTCATTTTCTTGCGCGTGCGTGCGTGTGTCTGTTTGTGTGTGTGTTTCTATATCGGTCAAGGTTTCAATTTCGCACTTATCTTTTGCAGTATAGTGTGCCCTCTAATAAATTCACTCAACTTTGCAGGTTAAGTTGCTGCTCCTGGGCGCTGGCGAGTCAGGCAAATCAACCTTCCTCAAACAGATGCGCATCATACACGGCGTCAACTTCGATCCGGAGCTGCTGCGCGAATACCAACATGTGATATACCAAAATGTTATAAGAGGTAGTTGCTTCTATATGCATAGTAAATATTTATATATCAATTAATCGATTTCGGCTTGCAGGTATGCAAGTGCTCCTCGACGCGCGGGAAAAGTTGGATATTCCCTGGGGCAGCGATGGACGGGAACAGGATGCCAATGACGCCAAAGCAATGGAGTGCAATGCAATAGAGGCAGCCAGATTCGTGGAATATGCGCCGCTCATACGGCGCCTTTGGCAGGATCGTGGCATAAGGCGCGCCTACGAACGACGACGCGAATTCCAAATTGTAAGCTATCATCTAAATCCCTAATTTGTGGATCCATACTGGCATATGCCTTGTGTATCAGTTGTCTCATTTGTACCAAAAGCTAATCGAGAACTTTAAATATCTTATATGCTAAGCTAGAACAAGTAACGTTAGCAAATGGATTATATTTTGTAAAGACTTTGCAAGCTACTGAGATTCAAAATTCATAAAATATTTTCCATGTACATATATTAGCGTTAAAATCTGTCTTAATTTCATCTAAAACAATTAAATCTATTTAATAAATAAATATAAATAATTATAAACAACGCAAGCAACTACGTATATATTATGTAGTTGTTTTGTTTATAATTATTGGAATTTATTTATTTAGCCCCGTTTCCTCAAAATTAAAAATAATTTATTGTCGATTGTCCAATCAAATTGTATCAACAATTAGAATAACTAGAAAATACTTGATATACCCTTAATTTATGGCTTATCCATTTCTTTTAACTTTTAAGTTAGATATTTAGTTTAATATATTTAGATATTTAGTTTAATATAATTATATAATATAGATTCAATAGGCCTGACTGTAGTGCTTCTAAGAGTATAAACATTATTAGATGCAGTCTTATTCGATAAGCAAAGGGAATACATGTCTACAATAATTATTATACCGTGAAATTGAAATATTCAATAGATCTTATAGACTTGGGATTTCTGTCGCGCATCATTTCTATATTTGTATCTATAAACCTTTTTACAAACAATTTACATATATATTATAAACAATGAATATCTCTGTTGCAGAGCGATTCGGTCAGCTATTTTCTAGACGAAATTGAGCGGCTGGCGAAACCGGATTATGTGCCCACACACAAAGATATACTGCACTGTCGCAAAGCAACCAAAGGTGTCTACGAGTTTTGTGTCAAAGTACAGGTGAGCTGCAATTGTGGCGTACATTTGATTGCTTGTGGTTTTTAATTTGATTTTTTTTATTGTATGGTGCATTTTGGTTGCAGAACATTCCATTTGTGTTTGTGGATGTGGGCGGACAGCGCACTCAACGTCAAAAGTGGACCAGATGCTTTGATACCTCGGTTACATCGATTATATTTCTAGTGTCCAGCTCAGAGTTTGATCAGGTGCTTGCCGAAGACAGGTGAGTGGGGCTTACTGAAATGTCAGAGGAGGCTAAAATTTGAATGTGGACTTGCTTCGATTTACAGAAAAACCAATCGTCTGGAAGAGTCCAAAAACATTTTCGATACCATTGTGAACAACAACACGTTCAGAGGCATTTCAATAATATTGTTTCTCAACAAGACCGATTTGCTCGAGCAAAAAGTACGAAATCCAGAGACTGATATACGCTGGTACTATCCGCAATTCAATGGCAATCCGCATTCACTGCTGGACGTCCAGAACTTCATGCTGCAAATGTTCATGAGCGTGCGCCGCAGCACCAGCACCAGCCGAATCTATCATCACTTTACCACTGCCATAGACACGCGCAACATCAACGTGGTGTTCAATTCGGTGAAGGACACGATACTGCAGCGGAATTTAAATGCCCTGATGCTGCAGTAGCATCAAGGTAAGGAAGCATAGAGGCGACGGCGACGGTCGCAATCATATCACAATCTAACGAATCTCACGCCAGCTCTAACACACATACCACATACATCCAAAATCAAATCAAAACAAAAATATATATATGCCTATATATATTTATATATATATATATATATATCGAAACATACATATATAGATAACGAAAGTGCCAGGCTGTCAGGAATGTAAAATTTTGTGAAGGGCCGACCCAAATTGTTGTTTACTTTTTAAAATGGTTTAATTATTCATAATCTTTGTATTAAATGAAATTATTATTATTATTATTATTATATTAATTTTTAGCATTTACATGTATTTTATTTATGCATAAATGTATATAATTTATTATGTATGTGTTCGTGTGTGGCCTGCTAACAGACTCTAATGCTAGCTAAGAAACTAATCCAACAGCTGCAGCTACAACTTTTCTATCTACTATATTATCATTATTATATACTCTTTTGATTATGCTATACGCGTATGCCTTTTTGCTACCATGACATTATACAAGGATATTTACCATATATAGCCAATATACATGCACATACATATCTCTATTTATATATATATATAAACTATATACACCATTATATTTTTAGAGTTGAATGTCGAATATACACACAGAAGCAGATATTGTAGTTTATACAAAGAGAGCTTAATACTAAGCATGAAATTTTCTCCTAGAGAAAAGTCATCAAGCGACAAATGTACCAATTCAAAATACCAATATTTAATAAATGAAAAAAAAAACAATTTGATATTCAACGATATCTTTTCACTCAGGGTGATAATTTGTGGGATTCGAGTAAAGAAATTGTTCCAAAAAGTAAGTTCCCAAGGAATTATAGCATTTATCAAATACATCGTTTTATTCAAGGAAACGAAACTCCATTAAAACATGAATACTCTCCCCCATAGAATTATCTACATAGATTGTAGATCTGCCCAACACTCATTGAAATACGTTTCGGATGCACATAAAAACTGTATTTGGGTTTATTTAATTACAAAGTGAGTAATTCCTTTCGTTTCATATTGAACTACATGTTTAATTTTTGGAATGTCATAAAATCGTCTTATAAACTATTACGCCAGTTCGCGTAAATGCCATTTAAATAGCATATGTATAAATTATTGCTAATAAAAAATTATAATAAATACGCATTTGTATAAACATATAAAAAATATTTTAAATACACAGTTAAACACTCTAGGAATAAAAACAAAATGTGCATTGCATTGCTATGATGATGTTTTCAATATAAACATGAATTTAAAGCATAAACTCGTGATGCTGTCACCAACCAGATCTCCGATTCAGATCTATGCTATAACAAATAATACTAAGAGAAAATCAAGGAGTACTAAAACTACACATCCAATGGAGTTTTTAACACAAATATTTAGCATCCATAGTCATTGAGTTGCTTCTCAGCTGAAAGCTGCCAGTTGCCGATTTTTTATTGCTACGTTCCCTGCTCAGCCGCCTTGACTAGAGTTGGAGTTGGCGTTGCCGCTGCTCGAGCTGTTCGATCCACCGCAACAGTTGCCCTGAGCTGCTTTGGCACTTAAGCTGCCCAGTCCAATGGAGCCGCCGCCATCCGACTGACGTTGTGCAGCCGCAGCGGCGGCACTGGTGCCGTCCTTGCTGCGCGCTTGGCCAATGAGCTCGGCGGCGATTTCATAGAACAGGCGCTCTACATTTTCCGCCTCTTTGGCGGATGTTTCCAGGAAGTACATATCATGTTGCTTAGCAAACTCCTCGCCTATTTGCGTGGGAATTTCACGATCATCGCGATCCGTCTTGTTGCCCACCAGTATTTTGAGCACCTTCGAGTTGGCATACTCCTGGATCTCTCTCAGCCAGTCGGGCAAGCAGTCGAACGTAGGCTGGCAGCTGATATCATAAACGAGTATCAGCGCGTGCGCTGATCTATAGTAACTTTGTGTGATGGAACGAAAGCGCTCCTGTCCGGCAGTATCCCAGATTTGCAGCTTAATCTTTTCGCCCTCGACCTCAACGGTCTTAATCATGAAGTCCACACCAATTGTAGCTCCCTGTCCGGGCGGAAAGAGACCCTGAGTAAAGCGTCGCACCAAACATGTCTTTCCAACGCCTGCATTGCCCACGAGCACAATTTTAAATAAGAACTTGTAGTCCTCCATTTGCAGTTGAGTTCTGCTAAAATGTAAAACAACAAAAAAAGAGAAAAAAGAAACTAGTATACAGAGCTTTACTTAGGCTTAGACACACCTTAGTTAGCCACCCGTAACGTGTGTGTAAACGTAGGCGCGTTCGTATTGGGGGATGGTTTAGTTGTTGGGTAGCGTTGGAGTTTCACCCGCAGATGCAGCTTACGCCACTTTTCATTTACGCAACTGCCTCTCACCTGTGGCTGTGGTAGTGGTGCGCTCTTTTCACGCAACCTACGTATACGGTCTAGCGCTTGCCGTTACCTCCAAGGCTGCTGCAACTCTTCTTCTGCTCTGTGTTATTGACTGGGACGCTGATGACTCAACAATTAGCACTGCCAGCAGTGTAAGTTTTTGGGAGTACGTTTTGGATTGCGTAGCGCCATTCAATCAATTTGGCACCTGTTCGACACGATATACTTTCGTTTATGAAGCTTTATTAAAACGGTAGTAAATGCAAGCAATGATAATAACTCTGCAAATACCAAATTTCGCTGCGTATATGTAAATATAAACAAATCGATTAATCTAATGGTGATATGGCAACGCTATAGTTTACTTTTGAAGGCAGGTTAGAGTTGCAAGCTAGATCAACAATTCATATTATATAAAAAACGTATTCAAATAAATGTTGTTTAAATTGTTATTTTAATATAGGTATTAGTAAAATATTTATTTCTGTTCATTGGTACCTTATTTAAATTTGGAAAATTTACATGCGTGTTCAAAGAATCGATACTGTTGTAGGCATCGATGTGTATTCATTATCAACCCTGAAGCAACACAACATAGCCAGCCACGCTGTGAAAAAATATTAAAATATAAGGAAATTGTCATTAAACTTCCAAATCAATTGAAAACCCAGTTCGTAAGTGAACCTTCGAGTTGCGGTGTGCATACCAACAAAACTTTTGGTTTCTCCAACCGTGCTAGACAACTACTTGGGGAGTTTGATCCCGTCCCAAAAATTCAACATGGCCGAAGACTTTGATGTGGAAGCAATGCTGGAAGCGCCGTACCAAAAAAACGTAAGTATAGCTATTCGTTATCTAGACATATATATTAATTAAGAAACGGTATGTACCAATTATGTTATCCCTACGACAATGGTATATTTTATGAAAATTTGTATACTTTTTTTCCAAATAGACACCTACAAGCGTTCTCGCGTTCTCATGTGAGATACATACTTACATGCATATGTGTGTATGTGTGATGTCTGAGAAACAGGCACGTAAAGTTTGCTTAACACCTTTATGCGCTTATGTATGCATTTGTGTGTGTGAATGTGTGACTATTGCATTGAAGTGGTTTTCTTTAAATCGATTTTAAGCCTTAGTTCTCAAAAGCGCAATCGACAATCGATTATATCGATTTGCAAAGGTCGGCCGGTGGCTATCGCCCTAATATGTTTTATACATAAGTGAATGTGATGCCTAATCAAACCCCACGTAACGAGCGTGTGCGTGTGTGTGTGACTTGTTTGTTTTAGTATTAATTTGCACATAATCGCAATGTATCATATATTTACCTTTAGTTTTATTTGAGGCTTTCGGTTGTCAGGCTGGTTCTTTTACTTCTTATCTGTATAAAGTGTCAAGTAGTATTTTGATAAGGAAATGTGAATTAAAAATTCATATTGTTTCGGTTGGTAAGCTTTCATCAGAAAATATCGGTTTCATACGTATTATTTTTATATAGTGTGGTATTTGATATTGCATATTCCAGGTAGTATCTGAAACCAGATAAAGTGAATTTATATTAAATCATATAAAATACAATAGAATTTAAAAGTGGACTACTTCATCAAATTTTGTACTTATGTATGCCATGTCTATATGCTTACTACTTTTCATAAAACGCGTTTTCGAAATATGAATTTGTTCGAACTTAATAGATGAGTGGTTGCTCTCTCTTTTCTGTCTCTATCTCTTTAAAATTAAAATTAAGCAATAGCAATGTGCAAGTTAATAAGATAATATCACACTACCCAACAAAATAAAAGAAACCTTTTAAAACAAAAAGCGAGAATAATTCTTAAGGGTGAAATGTCTTTGCAGAAATCGTATAAGCTCAATATTGTTGCTAGTGATTGTTTTGGTAATTCTAAACACAAAAAGCTGGAGACCATTTGGTAAGTTTTGAATGTACCAGAAACTGCGAAAAAAAATAAATGAATAAATAAAAAAAAAAAAAACATTTAAAGAAAATAAAACCCAAAACATATCTAGGCATTTGTTTTCTGTATGATTTCTGTTTCTGTTATGTTTTTATGAATTTGTTCTTTAACTTGCTAAAAAAAATCAATGAAAACTGAACGTGCACTAAATTTCAGATAAACTCGACCTATTGTTGTGTGGGGCAGCAGGCAGCTCTACTACTACTCTCACTCACAGACAGACAAGAATGAAAGAAAGTCTCACAAGTCCACTTCACTGCTCTTTCAGGAGTCGAGTCTGAAATGCCCAAATATTAAAAATAAAATCATAAAAATCACACCAAAAATCAAATGCCTATAAAAATTGAAAAGAAAAAACGTAATAAGCAAACATCAATTTATTTCACTACACAATATATCTTATAACTTATATCTATGTATATGTATGTCCCATATATAGACGTGAGCGCCTGCGATGTGGTGGCCAGAGTCTTTAGAGTCAAATAAGAGCCAAAGCAACCAGTCAACAAACCATCCCAACCACTAGCCAGCGCTAATACCCAAATACCGAAACGAATATTGAAATATGTGTGGAGACATTTCGCCGTGATCTACTTATCTATGTGTGTGCTCCAAAGCCTATCTATCACTTTATATATAAATAGATAGGTATACGTGATATGATGTACTCAAATTTATATATATATATATACATATATATTTCTTAGGTGCATATGTGTATATATATCTCTACAAGACAGAGAAGCGACTCGAAGAAATCTGTTGTACTTGTATTAATCGCATATGTATTACCATTACTATTACTCTATTGCTATATTGCTGTAAATTGGCAATGATCTGTAAATCGATCATTGTTGACTTAAGCATTTCTATTTTATATACTTGCAGATACCAAAAATTTAACTAATTTACTTTGATTTGCTTTCTCTTATTCAAAAAAAAAAAAATCGAAAAACGAAAACGAAAAAAAAAATATTTTACAATAAAAAACAATACAAATACCTGAACAAATATTGTAAAATGAATACAACAACCACGAACATCAAAAAACGAAAACAACGTAACGTGGGATCGTCGACGAACCGAAACGTTATGTGTGTTTGTGTCTCCATGTCCCCCACAAAACATGAACAAATGAAACTATCCAATTCTATGTATGTACATTATTGCTTGCGACTTCCACCTCCCATGTCTTCACCCAACCAACCAAATACCAAAACCAAAACCCTATCTGTAGAACGTCAGTGCGGGCAGTGCTGGACGTGGACGCGGGCGCAGCAGCGGCAGCGAGAGCGGAGGCCACGATGACAACGAGGAGGATGAACGCTATGCGGAGAACGGAACGCGTTCCTCAAACGGCAACAAAAAACGGAGCCATCGCTCACGGTAAAATTGAATGGAAATTCTCACAAAATTATAATCATTTTGATTGAATTTGCTGTATTCTCTTGCTTTTTCCCATAACAGTAGTCGCAGTGGATCACGCCACAGACGCTCCAAGGATCGGGAACGTGAGAAGGAGCGCGGCAGTGAGCGCAGCAGCTATCGTGACAAGGATAGAGATAGGGAACGGGAGCGCGATCATCGTTATCGCGATAGCAAACGCAGCAGTCGCACACGCGATGAGCGTCCCAGCGATGACAGACGTGGCGGACGCAATGATCGCGATCGCGATCGTGATCGTGATCGACGTTCGCGCGAAAGGCGTGGTGGCAGCAAGAGCATTCGGGATAGCGATCGCAAACGCAGCAGATCTCGTGACAAGCGTCGACGCAGTCGCTCGCGTGACCTGCAGCGCAAGCGCATGAGTCCCATACGAGAACGTCGGCGGAGCCATTCACGCTCCAGAGATACAAAGTATGGCGTAATTATATTTTTATAATTTTCCTATGATGTTAATTTTGTTATCTTTTGTTATAATTTTTATCATACAGCAGTCGCCGTCGCACCAGTTACTCACCACGACCATATGGTGGACGCGGACGTGGTGGTGGAAGATCGCCGCCCAATGGCATCGGGGATCGCACACCACCCACCGAACTCAGTCCTGAGGAGCGCGATGCACGGACAGTCTTCTGCATTCAGCTATCACAGCGGGTGCGCGCTCGTGATCTAGAGGAGTTCTTTTCCAGCGTGGGAAAGGTTCGCGATGTCCGTCTAATTACGTGCAACAAGACAAAACGCTTCAAGGGTATTGCGTACATTGAATTTGAGGATCCGGAATCTGTAGCATTAGCCCTGGGATTGTCGGGACAGCGGTTGTTGGGCGTACCGATTATGGTGCAGCATACGCAGGCAGAGAAGAATCGACTGCAGAGTGCGCCGCCTCCATTTCAGCCCAAGGCCCACACTGGACCCATGCGACTTTATGTGGGATCGCTGCACTTCAACATCACCGAGGACATGCTGCGTGGCATATTTGAGCCTTTTGGCAAAATTGATGCTATCCAGTTGATTATGGACACGGAGACAGGTCGCTCAAAGGGCTACGGCTTTATTACGGTACGACAAAAAACTTTCTATATTTTATATAAAGTTAAAAATATATATTTTTCTTATTTATAGTATCATAACGCTGATGATGCCAAAAAGGCTTTGGAGCAACTGAACGGCTTTGAATTGGCGGGGCGGCCAATGAAAGTAGGCAATGTGACAGAGCGTTTGGATATGAATACTAGTTCGCTGGATACTGATGAAATGGACCGCAGCGGCATTGATCTCGGTGCCACAGGACGATTACAGCTGATGTTTAAGCTAGCCGAGGGCGCAGGCCTAGCCGTACCACAAGCTGCAGCCAATGCGTTGCTGGCAACAGCTCCACAGCCTGCGCCGGTGCTGCAGCAGCAACAGACGCCATCCATAGCTACTCAGTGTTTTATACTGTCCAACATGTTTGATCCACGCACCGAGACAAATCCCACATGGGCTACGGACGTCCGTGACGATGTGCTCGACGAATGCGCCAAACACGGTGGCGTTTTGCATATACACGTGGACACCGTATCACCAACGGGTACGGTTTATGTGAAATGTCCGAGTACGACGACAGCGGTGCTTGCGGTCAACGCGCTGCACGGACGCTGGTTCGCTGGCCGTGTGATCACGGCGGCGTACGTGCCAGTTATCAACTATCACTCGATGTTTCCGGATGCTATCAGTGCAGTCGATTTGATTGCTTCGACACGTAAAAATGCTGACGATTAAATAGACGGTATGAAGCAAGGGAGAAGGCGATAGATTTGCAACTGCAACACTAAGCAACTAAATATTGTTATTATTCGTTAAACAACCAAGTTTTGTAATAATTTTAACATTTTTTGAAAGACTTTCCGAACTTGTGTAATTGTCCTCCGCTAGCTGAAGAATATATGGGGCAAATCAAAAAACAATTACATTACAATTAAATATATACATAATATATATAACAATGTATGCATCAGATAATTAGGCATTCCTAACACGCCAAAAAATCTATTTGGATATTGAATTCAAAACTTTTTGAGACATTAAAAATTTGTAATTATTTTACCCTAAAGCATGATTTTAGACAGCGCTACATAATGTAAAATGCTATGTAAACAAAAGTAAAAAATATTTTGTAGACAAGAATTTAAAACAAAATAAAAATTCAAATATGACATTTTTTGCTTCAAAATAAGGCTATTTACAATCCCTGGTCGCTCTCAAAGAGTTGAGTAAATATCTCGCAATCTTGGAAACCGCTGGTATGCTTAAGAAAAAATTAAATATTTTTGAAAAAGTACGAACGGTATCCAAAAAGAATATCACAAAAATTATCGATATATGGAGAAGTCGTATACCAAAACATCGATAGCTATTTAGAGGCTGACAATCGCGTTTCGTTCCACCACCAGTGTGCGCAAGATATTGTCTGCAGCTGCAGAAAAAAGCAAATTCCTTAGACCAACGATTATTTTATTTAGTTTAACTCAATGTGACTCGACGCACACAAACACAAAGTGTATATTTTACTAGCTAAACAAATTACAATTAGTTTTTCGTTCCATCGATTGACGCGCGCTTGTGCAGAGAGAAGAGTGGCATGTGGTTTTCGCTTCGATTTTTAGTGTGAAATCAGCCACAACACATCGAAAAAAAAAAATAAAAAATAAAATGGCAAACACATGCACAACTACAACAAATGTAGGTATTGTCGAGTAACATCAATAAAGTTGTGCTGAAAATGAAAATTCAATAATTTGTGGATTGTGTAGGTTACATGTTCGAAACAAAACAATTTGGGAAAAAATTATGAAATATGAGTAACATTCACACTGGTGAATGAGTGCGCGAGTGCTGAGCAAATGATGACAGTGTTTTATAATCACACATTTGTAGTGGGCGCGCTCCTCAACCAAACACAAACACACAAGCGACCAGTGTCATATGAATACGCACAATACATTCCTGCGCCCACGCATCCCATTTTTGACCTCCCCTACGGAGCATCAGCAGCATCCCCATTCCAAATCCCAGCCCAGCTGATTCATGTTTGGCACTGCATGCGGAACACACTTTAAATAAATTCATTTTACAAATTACAACGGTGTCGTCTAATGACCCTGCCCCACTGACGGCAGCGTCGTCTTCGATGGCAGCGCTGCTTATATAAGTATGCGGTATATGTGTGTATAATATATATGTGTGTGTGTCGGTGCGTATGCCAAAAAATTGAGTACACCGTAAAAACAGCCAGAACGAAGCGAGGAAAGCCAAAAACAACAACAGCAGCAGCAAAAGGCAAAACTATTTAAGCACAAGCTGACGCCAACAAAGGGAAACGAAACTTTAACAAATTAGTATTTGGCTTTTTCTCTTTTTTTTTGGCAAGCGTCGCCATTGTTGCAGCCAGCCATCACTTGCCTTTGGCTTTCAAATTTATTTTAGAGAATTATGCCATTCATCCATTCAGTTTCGCTGGCAACGCGCGCTTAACAGTGGACAGTGAAACGAAACGTAACACAGCTAAAAAATAAAAATAAAAAAATTAAGTGGAAAATGTCTCGAACAAGACGCGCGAGAACAAAAATTAACAACAACGGGAACAAGAGCAACGGCAGCCAATAGCAGCAATTTGCTATTTTTTCCCATACATATCATTCGCTTCGCTGCTGACACCGCCGGCTTCCATTCACATTCACATTTACGAGTTTGTTGTATTTGTGTTTGTGTTTGGTTCTGTCTATATGTAAATTTCTATTACGCAATGCAGCTGCTGCAGTGGAAATGGCTAAGCGTCGATAGCAAAAAGGAACTGAAATAAAACAATAAGCAATCGCGAAGTTCGTTTGCTGTTATCGCAATTATCGCGAAACCTTTGTGCTCGCTTGATCTAACGGCGACGGTCAGGGAATACCTCAGTTGTGGCTCGCAATGCCTATTGCTTTCCATGCAGTCGACGTCGCCGTCGGCATCGCTGTTCGCGTCAGCGTCACATGCTCTTATTAAAACGGCCTTTGTGCGTCAGCGCCATTGACTTCGAGTTGCCTTGAAAAGCTTTTGGGCAGAGGAAGTGCAACTTTTCGCCACAATTTCGCTCCCACTAATAAGTTGTATTCGAGTGAGCGCTTGCTTGCTTTTTGTGTTTTGTTTACAGTTTAATTACACGGTTTTACACTCCGCACTTCGCGCCGCTCCGTGTTATATTATATCGTTTCGTTTGCGAGCTTCAGAGTCTGCCGCGATACGTATACGCCGCGTTCGGCACGTAGTCGGAGTGTCTGTCTGCTTTATGGCCATCTCTCTTTGGCTTCATACTCTTAAATAAGAAGCCAACAACAATTACCAATCGAACTTTCAATTCAGTTGAAGTTCTCTTCGTGCAGACTCCATTTAACCCACTGCCAGATGACAGACAATAATAAATCAGTTAACATTTGCACGACAGTCAGCACGCAACGCTTTTAATATTTGTGAATGTGCGCGGTAAATAATATAAACAAACATATTGATCCCTTTGCTAATAAAATATGAGGATAATGTTCATACATATATATATTTTTGGGAATTATTTATTGATACAAACCATCGCTGATTAGTCCCATGATCGCAATATTGTTGGATGCAAACTTTTGCCAGTTTTAAATAAAGTGTGGCCAAATCAGAGTTAGTGATAAACTCCTTAAAAAAGCGATGAACTGCTGAACCTATTGCATATTTTTTTTGCGCTGTCATGTCTATGCTAAATGATATTGAAAATAAATAAATTTTAAACGTAAACAGAATGATAAACGATTATCTATATAGTAGTGATAAAAACATGAAAACGAGAATATTAATTTGAGATCTGATTTGTCTAATAGCCTTTCCGTATGCCTGATGATCAAGTTGTGCAATTCGCATGACGAAAATTTTTGCAATTTTAAATAAAATGTGAACTTATTTGGATAGCAAATGAATTGCTTATTTTGGTATCTTAAAGAAGATAATGATTTACAAAAAAATTAAAAAAAAAAAAAAAAATTTTAATCAATCAACATGTTTAAATAA
Source organism: Drosophila navojoa (assembly GCF_001654015.2). The sequence continues at coordinate 194,341 of NW_022045973.1, forward strand.
TCAGTTGTAATGATAAGTGATATAGAGTCGGAGCTAGCTTCGGCAGCAGTACCTGTGTGTAAATGTGCGAATTATGCTTGTGATAAATTAACGCTAAAATCCTTTGACGTTTCACTAATATTTATAGTATTAATAATCATCGCTTTGACGTTGACTTTATTATCGAAACTTGTGCGGCAAGATAAGCGCCCACTCAATAATGGAAAGTAGACGGGGAAAACGCGCGTAGACTGGGTGCTACTTGTTGCTAGCTGTTAGCTCTTAGCTGTTGGCTAAATATTATTTTCGTTTAAGAGTCGGTGAATTAACAAGCCGATGTGCATTTCCAATTGCAGAAAATCAACTAACTACACATTGACCAGCAGCTAAATCGATTATACTTGTATCGATATCGATAACGACAATATATTAGAATTCTTCAACATTTATGCTATCCGCAACATTGGGGGCCAATGGCGGCCAAATGCCGCTCAGTCCCTCGGCGCAGGCGACGCTCAGCAAACACTTGCCCAAGCTGCAAACAAAGCGACTCATGCAACAGGCGACGACGCCCAACAAACCACAGACCGCGGATGCCAGTTGCCTAACTGGTGAGTTGTGCAATAATTTGACTGTAATTAACCCCTTGCTAATTACTTCCATCTGTTCACACCCTCACAGATTTGTGCAGCAACGAGAATTTGCCGGAGGTGGAAATATTCTCACTGCTGGAGGAACAAATACCCAAATATAAAGTGCGAAATGATTTCCTCACTGATTTCTCGGGCTATGCGAATGAGGATTGGTTTGTGCCAGCTCCAGCGCTGCCCATTCCAGTCGAGGGTCTCGGATTGACCAAGGAACAGACTAGAGAGTGCCTCAACTATTTCCGTAAGTGCAGTCACTAATCAGCAATACTAATATTAAGTTACTCAAACGCTATAAATAGTTCATGAAGTTCTTTAAACAAATTGTCTGACCTTGTCTGATAAGCTTACAAAATATAATTCTTTATACATATACTCTACTATATGATACTTTAATTGCCCAATATCCATCCATTCATAATTGCTCAATTAAATTCATATTGTATTGTATGTGTACAAATTTCTCAACCCGTTGCTATAGTTATATAATAGAGCAAAAATTGAAACATTTTATTGTCTTATTATATATTCATATATATATTCATATATTATATATCCTCTATCTCTTGTTTTTTGCCAAGTTTTATTCATTTTTAAAGATCTTTAAAAAAATTGTTTATCTGCCGCATGAAAGACAAAACGCAATTCTCTTTTATCTACGCAACTCGAAGCAAGATAAAAATAAATTCTATATGTATTCTATTTTTTGCAAATGTGCCGCGTTTTTGACGCCAATAAACTTGTGACAAAGTATTATTAATGCGTCTTCAAAATTTACTTTTAAGATTTTAATATGTACATACAATTGTGATACTGTATATCAAAGTGTAATTCATAATGTAAATTTGTTTTTCTTAATCATCTGTTGAATGTTTTCATACACGTAGTATGTGCGCACAGCTGAATTTTCAAACGTTGTCGGTTTACAAATTTAAAAATTGCGCCAAGCTTTCACTCATAACACAATACTTGTGGCTCGTACGTTCAGTGTTGTGAACTGACAACGGCGCTCTTTGCTATTCGCACAAGATAAACCATATTTGAGCATATTTATATTCTCAAATGGCTAGAACTTATATGAAATATTTGGCATTGACTTTTTTGTTTCTAAATGGAAAGCAGGTTTAAATTATTATTTGGAATATACCCAATTTACTTTTAATAGTGCTGGTCACACTGGCATCAGCTGGTGTTGTCATTCGCTGTTTTGACATTCACACCGCAATCAGCTGTTGTTGGAGCCGCCGCCAACGGGTTCGGGGCATTGCCTAGCCTTTGTCATTCCGCGTGCGTCGTCGATGTGTGTGCATTTCAAAAGATTTTGCCAACTGACGGTGTTGCGCCGTAAGCAATAAATAGTGCCAAAAGAAATTCGTAAGCGTCGTGCGCGTTTTTAATATCTAATTTAAAAATATAAACACGTCGACATTGAACCAAAATTATGAGACGTTTGCTGTGTACCCAGTGAAATTGTATGCGTGCCCCAATAAGCAAAAATAAATTATAATTACCAAAAATAAAATCAAACTATAAAAGCGCTAAAAAAAATGTGTTGCAAAACCATAAGCTAAAAAAAAAGCAATCGAAAATTATTACTAATACACGCACTTTGAGTGTGTTATTGTGTGTGTGTATTGCTCATTTGTGCAAAAAAAAAGCAGAAAAGGAAAAGAAATACAAGAGCCAAACGAAACATTTGGAATTTCTCCAAGTGCTTCAGCTTGCCGCCGCCTGGCGTCATACAACTGTATTTATTTTTAGGACGCGCACACAGCAACAAAAACTTTGAACTTGCTTGTGAATTATGAAGAAAACGAATTGCCATTGCCTGTTTTTGTGTGTAAACACACTCATTTATGAATGGGGTCGCCATGCTCTCAGTGTGTGTGTGTAAGTGTAGGAGTTGTAATTCAAATAGGGCATGGGCATGGGTATGGGCAGGGCAGGGTCTTCGTCTGTCAGCTTAATTTGTTCTTGCTTGTTCTGTTGTCGCCCGCTGAACGTCTCCATTTGCCAGCTGCGCTTTACATAATCGTTTTTCCATGTGCCGCTATTCTGTCTCGCTGTTTGTCGCCTGCTGCTGCTGCCGCTGCCGCTGCTGATAAGCAATCAAGTGTGTTTGCCTATCGGAATTTAGCGTCTGTTCGCTCTCTACAACTGTCCGTCCGCTCGACACATCGGTCAGACAGACGCGCAGGCACAGCTGTTAGCTGTTTGCTCGGCTATTCGCTTGCTCGTCGCCTTTTGCATGTCGTTCGTAATTTAACCATTTACCGTTGCGCTCTGTACATGCCGCTTATCCACTGCCAATTACAATTCCAGTTCCAGTTCCAGTGCCAGTGCCAGTATCAGTTCCAGTTTGAGTTCTAGTTCGAATTCTTTTTCTTGCAACCGGCCATAGCTACGCTGATTAATCATTATCAGAAAATATTTATGGCTACGTTGTTGCTCTTGCTCTTGGCCGTATCGCATCAATCAGACACCGCCGCCGCTCTTGTCAGCTGTGCGTGTGAGTTTATCTTTTGCGTTTAAAGCAACCCGCAAAAACGCAAACGCGTTCCGTTGGGTTACTCATCACGAGAATAAACCGCAATAAAAGTGGACGTTGCTGTTGTTAGCTATTAGGCACGTTAAATTGCTGATCATTTCCCCCCGACCCACATTGTTGGCTATTTTTATTGGTGTTAAGCTGGTGCCGGCCAACATACAATGCACAAACTGGCAAAAATTTGTGTCATGTGTGTGAGTGTGTTTATGCTTGGATATAATACGTATTATGTCCGAGGGGGACCCGCGAGCACTTCTTTGCCAAACACAAACAAAATGCTAAATGACATACTTTAATTGCGTCATTTTACAACACTACACACCTCTGGCAACTGTTCGCCAATGGCCAACGGTTGTTATACAGTTGTGTGTGAGTGTGTGAATTTCTTGTGTCTTTTGTGCCATGTATGTATGTATATATGTATGTGGAGAGTGTTGTGTGTCTGTCACTGGCCTATTGATTAGGACATTCACATTGCGGTCCACAATTAGCAGCGTAGCGAAATGGAGCGCAAAGCATTTTTCTTTTCTTGCAGTTGAGACAAGTGGAAATAGTTGCATATGTTATTAGTACACACACACACACACACACACACGAGCATACGTACTGTAATAATAAAGAGCTGAATTTATCTCGCAGTGAACTTCCTTATAAGCAGTGCTGGATAGCGAGTGCATTCCTTTTGTTGTTTTTGCATTCAGCGGGCCGCTTGACCATAAAAGTAGAAGTAGATTTAATTGCGCCCAACTTTTGCCAATAATTAATTACCACCAACAGCATTTTGTGAAAGTTGATGTGAACGAAAAAAAAAAGACAAGCCGAAACAAACTACATCGAAACTACAAAGTTTGTCTTAATTTAGCTGCTGCTTTAAACCGTTTTCGTTTCATTTTCGTGTGTGAGCACGATTGATTGGCATTTTTTGTATGTTTATTATTATATTTTTTCTTTCCCCACTAACAAAAGTGTATTATTTTGTTTATTATTATTATTTTTTTTTTTATTCAGCTGTCTTCCTTTACATAACTTTGATAGCTTTGTCATTCAAAGCCAATTAGCCAATCAAGCAATGCCATTCTTGAGTCTCTCACATGCTTTATTATCGATGCGATAGCGTAATTTACATTAACCCACTAAAGCCCCGCACCCCTATCTTCGCACGCGTTGCCTTTATAGCCGAGGCTTACCTTTTAAAGTCTGACTCATAAAGTGTGCGTATATACATACATACATATACATATATAAATATTTGTATTTGTATACAGATATTAATGAATATCATTTGAGGGCTCTACGCCTGTCGCATGTCGATGAACCACTCACAAGTTATTTTCATTTTCGCTATATGCGATACACTCTGTACTCTCTCGCTCTCTCTCCCTCTCTCTTCAAATAGAAATAAACAAATTCTGTTATTAATTTCAATCCTCTTGGGTTTATATTCTTTTATGCTTGTCATAATTCCAGTTGTGTTTGCTTATATATTAAAAAAGTTATAGAGTATCCCAAGACTGTGTCAAAGTATTTATATTTTTGCAATTTCGCTTAAATGGTGACTGCACATTAATCAAACTGTTTTGTGTTGATTCATTCAAGTTTATAAGAGAAGACCCATGTTGGTTTACAATTTAATATAATATATGGGATATTCCGGCATATATACACATGTATCCGATGATATGATAAAAAGAATTATGTATGAACTAAACTAAGTTTATAGTTTGAGAGATTTTCTAGAGTTTATATATTTAATTAAAGTGAGAGAGAGAGAGAGAGAGAGAGAGAGAGAGAGACAGAGAGAGTTTGTAAATAAGAAATATTTATTGTGATTCCTTAAGGCAAATGTCTAAGAAATATTATTTATGCCTATCTATATAAAGTTTTTCTGAATATGCTAAAAAAAAAAAAAAAAACAAAATGAAAGGCAATTCTAGTATAATTTTTTACGACTATAAATTTGCTTAGGTAGCCCGACCGAGTATTATCTATTTTCAGATAGCCATTGGTTCTGCTTAAACATTGCCTTCTTTTTATTGCTGATCATCTCTCAGCGGAAAATTCTATTTGGCACAAGCTCTATAACGGTTGTTTGTTTTTTAGCTCAGCTCAATTTTCTTTCTTTCACTCTGTTCGACCATAAATTATGATCTGATAGTTATTCAGCGCAGCGGCAGCGGCAGCGGCAGTAGATACAGCAGCATCATCAACCTACATCAGTGGCGCTTAACTTAATGTTGCATCATTTCCCCTTTTACTTTAGCTGGTCATCTTAACATCCTCCGCTCAGATGGGTTCTACATTTTCTCAGCCCACACACACACTCACACACATTGACACTCGCCCAGTCCCAGATAGGAAAGCCCACTAGAGCTAGCTACGTGATCGCCGACATGTTATGGCTGAGTGGAAAGGCGCATCTTTCGAGCTGGCTAATAAAATGTAAACTTGTTTTATGCTCGACATTTTTCCGAATCCAAGGGCCCGCCTCATCAAAGCCATTCTTCAGTTTTAGTCAGTCGCTCCACACGCCGGCGTTAAGTTGTGCCTCTCCCTTCTCTAGATCTTTGGATTTTGAAATATTTTCCACTTGCATTGTATGTTAATGCTGCAGCAGGCAAACTAAAGTGTTGTGAATGGCAAGTGGAAATGCTGTATTATGTAAATTGGAATTTTGTAATTTGTTATAAGCCATTGTCTAAAGTAATATATGTTTGGTATATATATCAAGATAAATATATATATGTGTGTGTGTGTCTAGACATATTCATATAGTGCTGCAAGTGTTTAGATAAACGAAAATAGACCATCGATAAGTGCGTAACTATAAAGATAATAAGTATTTACTTGAGCGCTCGTGAGTCAGTTTGATTAAAGCCAAATGCGCATTTAGGTTGATCAATCAAATCAGTAGGGCGACGCGTCGTGGAAGTGCTATGACTTGAGTGCAGTCAGCACGGAATCGTGATATTCTCATATAGTTTTTGTTGTGTTGATCAACACTGAGGGTATTTGAAGTCATGTCGAGTCTCTTTCAATTCACACTCAGAACTTTCTGGCAATGCTTCAATTTAATGTAGCGCAAAATGCGAATATAATGTGCAGGACTGTAGTGGAAACACTGTATTCTGAGCGGAGTCAACGTAACAAGTGGAAAAGCTTTTAATTTGCAAGCCATTAGAACTCAATATAGCCAAAATCTAATTGCTTTTCAAATTATAGCTAAAATTGTAAATTACGCTTGATATTAGCTAAATTGGTTTATTTAGCTTGTAAATAGCTAAAGTGGTTTATTTGGCTTGGGCTGTTAACCCCAACAGGACTCAATTGAGAATGTGCACGTTGTCCAACACTGGCATTTGACAGACAGCCAACTTCACATACTCATTCATAAATTTCTTTGGCACATCAACATTAAATTGCAGCATTTAAAATTAAAATTAATTGTTCAATGTGCGCGTCAACAAAAACTGAGAGGGAAAATCAAGTGTGAAACTTGTTAGCCAAATAAGACAAAACAATGCTCTGGCTTTCAAAACCCAACAACAACAACAACAGCAACAGCAACAATCTCAAATGCCACTATTTAGCAACAATTCAGCTCTAAAGAGCAACGATCTGCAGCAACAACAAAAGCCACACTTAAATGTGAAGCTAACAGCAACAACAACAACTGTAGCTCTGCCCATCATCCATGAGTTCACGCTGGAGCCGGAAGACGACTCTGATGGCTATCAGCGTAGCTTTGTCGCCGGCCTTGAGGCGCAGCAGGAGGAGCAACTGCTGAGCAGCTCCATGGTACAGCATGTGGCCAGCAACAGTTCGCTCTGCTCGCTGACGTCCAACTGCAGCAGCAGCAGCAACATCAGCAACATCAGCAGCATCAGCAACTGCAGCAACACCTCCACAATCAGCAAACAGCCGTCGAATGCCAGCAAACACTTTGAGAACACGTACAAGCTGCTGGGCAAGCAGCTGGAGAGCAATTGCCAGCGCACGGCGGATAGGCTGCAGCAGCTGGATCCGCAGCTGGACAGCCTGGACAGCCTGAGCAGCCTGAGCAGCTGCTGTGCCTCGATGTCGGCCATTGTCAATGGCACCGAGCCGCCGCCCACGCGCCTCGAGCTCGAGCTGGAGGCTGTGGATCGCATGCGCGTCATTGTGCAACAGATGAAGGCGACGCCGCAAGAGGCAACGGCGAATGGCTCAGCGCCGCTGCTGGCGCTGCTGCACGACTTTGCGGCCAAGGGACAGCCAAAGCGGGACAGCACAGCTCAGGAAGACAGCACGCCCAGCACTCCGGTGCCCAGTCCCATTGCGGGCGTCCTGCCCGTCGAGGGGCCCAACTTTGAGCTGCCCGCGCACCTGCTGCAGTCAGCCAACTCCTGGGAGCTCATGTACTACGCCTCCAAGAACGTCGATGGCCAGAACTGTCTGAAAGTGGTGCGCAGTCTCTTGACCAACAAAGGTAAGAATCACCCACTGAACCACTGAAGGCGCAAGCTCAACTCTGTAATTCGATTTGGAAATCTTTTTCAATTGAATTGCTGTCAAAATATTATTCTATATTCTGTCACTACAGATACGGGTGAAAATTCATTTAGAGTGGTGGGCAGAAAAAATTTAAATGCCTCTTAAAGAGCTGATCAAATGTCCTACTTTATCTCTCTTTTTATATAATCCAACAATATTTTGCATTACTGGTGGTCTTAAAATAAAACAACCCATCATTTCAATAAATATTAAAAAAAAATACTATAAATTGGGGCTGTCTCGCTCGCATATTAAGATCAAATTAATTAATTATAAGATAAATCTAAATATAAATCTAGCTAAATTAAAAATTGCTTTCCAAAGAAATTACAAATTTAGTTGGAAAGAACTTCTTTGGCAGTAATAGGTAGCATAGATAAGCGATCAGGTGGATAGCAAAGAGCTGCCAGATTTATTTGAAACATATTTTTAGACTACCTTCAGATCTTGATTAAAGATATGATTTGAGTTATTGAAGTAGATGTATGTGATATATGATAATATGTACATGTAATTATATATCTGAAGTAAGAGATGGTTTTCAGTCAAAGTTAATATGTCTTCATTATTGTTATTTGTTTTTCGTTCATTTTCGCTTGTATACAGTAATTATTAATAATATACGTCTATGTAAGTCCCCCAATAAAGCGCAGACTTTATGACCCCCTTAACTTTTTTAGCATATTAATTTTGTTGGACATTTATAGGCGTATGGATGGATATATATGTATGTATATATGGGTAATAGATAGACAAAAAGTTATATTGCAAAAAATAAATGGGGTTATGGTGATATATATTATATATAGATATACTATATATTATATATAGATATACTATATATTATATATAGATATACTATATTAGAGTTACTGTGTCAGTTGAACCGTTCATTCTAATTGCATAATATCTAGCCGCGCCCAAAAATAAATGAAAATTCGTAGTCGCTCCTCTTTGTCCCAAAAACCCTGTCCAATTGACCTAAATAACCATCTCACTCCTATTCAGCACCACCTGCGGGACTCTGTTCAGCTATTTGTACATTTCCTTCCCTTCCTTTCCCTTCTTTTTCAAGGAGTGATAAGTCACAGCTGAGAATTGTGATCTCAAGCCGTAATCCCACTCACTTCCACAACAAGCTCTTAGCCAGTCCGTAATGCTACAACAGCAGTTAATTAGGTAGAAAACAGACTTAATTAATAATGAAGTCAAATATTGATATACACATATGTTAGTATAGCTAAAGGAAGGGAAGGTTCATTAAGAGTTTATATTTTGTTATAGGCTAGTTTTATTTTTTGTTTATTTCAATTATTAAACAGCTGAAATTTCAGCGAACTTGGGAGTTATACATATATATCAAGTATTTTGTGCATTTCTAATCAAAACCGTACACCTACTTACTATATATGTATCCATTTATATACTCATACGTAGTATATTGATTGTTGACTGTTTATATTTACAAAATTTATACCTGGCTGCCCATTTGAGCAGGCGTCTTTTAATAGCTTATTAAAGGTACCATTAGATGCTCAATAAGCTTTACAGGTGCGAATTACCTGACTGAGCCAGCTCATTATCCGTTATCGCTGGCCTTATCGCGTGCTTATCGGCCTATAAGGGTCAAGTGCAGCGGGGAGAGCTCGTTCCGCTGCAATTGGCGGCGGTGCAGAAAGTCACTGGACGTATCTTATCGTTAGTTGTTATATTTGTCGATTGATTAATGTTTTCTCAATTAGACTTAGTTCTTTACCTGATTTTTTATTCGTATAATTCCTTTGTTGTGGTCGACGTGTTAAGCGGCACGACAGCAATTTTTGTTTTCTTTCGCCCGTTTCTCCTACTAATTCCCATTTCAGACTTTGTATTTGTGTTTTCTTGATATTTGCGGAAGGCGTTATCGATATTTATAATTAAATAAATATATGTATATATATCATACGTGCATACGTACATACATATGTAGAATAGCTTTTAGCAAGTTAATTTCAAAGGAAAATAAACCATTAAAGCACATGATCTCATCTTAAGCTTTTTATGCCCTGAACGTGTTGAACATTAACTTTTTTAGGGTATATTGGTTTTGTTGAAATGCACGTAACAGAGGCAAAGAGAGAGAGAGCGAGAAAATGTGGGATATGACTCTACTGAATTTAGCTGAATTGATGTGAGCTACAAATTTCAATAGATCACAAATTTAACATGTGAAAATCAATTTTTTCGCGAATCATCGATAGCTTTTCCATTATCATCAAATCGATTGAGGTCGATTTCGAATTTGAATTATTTTGACCACATCTCTCGAGTTACATGAGAAGAAAAACGAGCCTCAAATTATGAAACTCAGTTCGTATATTCCCAAGCTCAACAGATTGAAGAGTTATCTGTGGATAACTTTGCCCATTTTGCTATAATAGAAAAAGTTTAATTTGATGTTTAGGGCATCTCCCAGCCGGGTTCACTAATCTACAGTACTCTTAGCTTACTTCCCTAACAGTTTTGCAACTTTTTTGCTGTTTTGTTTCTCTCCTTTTTTAAGGTCAGGTGCATAGCGTTTTACACCAATCGTATGATAGACCGAATCAGCGCTCTTATGAGCGTCTGATTAGATCAACTAAAACTGACGATCATTCAGATATTTCTTTTCATTTTATGACATTTGCTTTGTCTGTTTATCTAGCTATTCGCAATGAAATGGGTAAATGGACATATTGAGTTCTATTAGCGTTCCCAGACAAAAGTCGTTAGGGCTTAAAGCTTAATGATCGACGATAATTTAGAGAAAATACTAGACTTGCAGTAAATCGCTTCTAAGCAAAAAAAAATTGTTCTTTTTTATGTTCCTGTAAGCTCAACTCAGGAGCTGTTCCCATGAGAGTAATTAGAGAAATACAAATAGATGTAGATAGAAACGTTTGAGTGTATTTATATGTGTAGGTATGCATATCGCTAAAGGTAAATAAAATTGAAATATAAAGCTGGCCAGCCAGAATCGTCAACGAAAGTCTTATATAACACTCGACAACTAATTGAATTTACACGTTTTTATTTATTTCGGCTGAGGCTCAGACACGTGCGGAGCAGTATTTAGCAGATTGAAATTGGAACTCGAAATTTGGTTCTACAAAAGTTCGAGCTCGATCGGCGTTCGTTTGAAGTGTATGCATTATTAGTACCTGGATTTTATTGTCTCTGTCTGCGTTTAGTTTTCCTGGGAAATTCGCTATCCTATTTTCCAGATATCCGGATACGCGGAAAATTACCCGCCACGACATCCGTGCTCAAAACATGAATGGGATTAGGATTTAGGTAGACGCTTTCCGATTTCCCTACTATAAAAACAAAGATAGTGTCAAATGATAAATGAGAGACATATGCATTCATACACACATACTCATGTACATACATATGTACATAATTGTAGTTTATTAAGCCCTTTGCCTTATTATTTTATTTTAATTACTTTTAAATATTTTAAATAATTACTATATTTATTTTTATTTACTATGATGCAGTATCAAATAATTTAATTATTTTTGCATAAGATATACAATCATCTCTTTAAAAAGAATTCAATTTAAATTGTTTATAAAAAATAATTTATACATAATTAGATAATTTGAATTCAAACGTTTTGAAGCCATTTGAGTTGTTCATTTTTTTACGTTGGCAATGCTGTTAGTTGCTAGCGTTCTCTCACTCTCTTTTTGAGTGGATTTCAATTTAACAGAACAGTTGCAGCGCGCTCATAACAGAGCAATAACAGTGCGCCTCTCTCTTTTTCATATGTGGATGCTAACTTTGGTGGTGGATTCCACTACAGCAACAAATAACACAGAAGCAAATAAAATTCACTCTGAGCGTTTGTCGTGTATCTGCTAATCCGCAAATTACACAATTTGTGCCAATTGTAATGTTTAAAAAATACTAGAAAATATTGTCAAATATCAAATCGAAAACGAGAATTTCAATCAGTGCTACAATATATTTTCTAGAATAAAAATCGACTAAAATAAGCAAGCAATTTTCTTTGAAATTGCGAACAAAAACTTAACCCTCCACTGGCTCATCCAATAACAACTCGAACTGCGTGTTTGTGTATAGCGAGGCGTGTGTGAGCGTAAGTGTGTGTGTCAATCTGTCGGACGTCGCTTCTCCGTCACGAGTTTGGAGCGCCGTTTGCCCGGCTGGCGATATTTCTTTTTACCTTAGAATTCATTTGGAAGTTTTGTTGTTGCTTGCATTCGTTTATGTCTCACAACCTTTGGACTGGCCACAGCCTTGTGGCTATAGTGATTACCAACAGTATTGTTGTTGTTATTAGTGCCAACCAGTGAAGTGAAACGCGCGTGAAGTTCGCAATCAAAACTGAAAAAACCAATCTGTGTGGCTATTTTCGACACGTGAGTTTTGTTCATTTGCTTAAATTTACACTCGTATTTCCCGTAGAACTGGCAGGGGCAGCATATGTACATATGTTGATGTTGCATTTATTTTCACCAAACATTTTTGTGTCTCTTCCTTTCACTTGAGTTAGGGAAAACGCCTTTTACTTCCAGCCTGCCTGCAGTTGCCTGCTGCGCTGCTCGCTTCCTCTGCCGCTGCCTCTCTCTCTGCTGGTTCCTCTGTTCATCAGTAGCTGCGCTGCCGCTGCCGCTGCTGCTGCCGTCAGTGTATGTGTGTACGTCGCGTTTGCAAGAAGTGGCTTTGAATTTGAGAGTTGAAAAAGTTGCGCTCACGGCTATAAATATATTGAAATACTCGTTTAGAAGTTCAAGCTAGGTTTTGTTCGGTTTATGTTAGGTTTTTTCGACAACAAAGCGCAAAAGCAATATTGCGCACACTCAGCGCGCGTCTAGTGGGTGGCAAAGAGCGCTGACACAGAGAGAGAGAAGAGAGAACGTGCGAGAGAGCAAAAGCAATAGCAATAGCGATGACAGTTTTAGTTTCTCTGCTGACTTCAGACAATTCGCATTAATTTAGCAATTAATTTAAGTGTTTCATCTGCGGTTGACAATACTCACGCTGAAAAGCAAACAACGATAAAACTACAAAAAAAATTAGTCATGTGACCACTAATGTAACGTTGCAACCGCGCTGGATCCACAAACAATCGCAGCAATAACAACAAGAACCACCACCGCCACCAACAAAGCAACCAAGTGCCTTGGCAGCAGACTTTACAATGAGATTGTTTATTACATAATACGCGATATAATCGAAAAAAACTAAATCGAAGCAAATTTAAACTTTTATAAAAAGAAATTCGCAAAATGCTGCGTGACTAAGGAAATTCGTGAGCACAGAACCAAACGAAAATAAAGCGAAAGACTTACATACATTGAGCATGACGCACGTAAACAATGCCAAAGGAGCGGCGTCAGCGCCAACAAACGAAATGGAGAGAGGGCGGCAGTGGTGGTCGGCTGTCGGTGTGGCGCCTGCTGCCGGTGGCAGTGAGCATCGATTTTTAGCCACTGAGAATTGCAGTGCTAGCAGCAGCAGCAGCTCTCATGTGGATGCTGTGGAAGCTGTTAGTGCAACAACAACAGCAGAGCATTGCTTAGAGGAATGCGCATTCGTTGAGTGCCAAACGAAAGCGTCGAGTGATTGGCACGACGACTTTTGCATCACAGAGGATGAACTTGAATATGAGGATGAACTCGAGCTCTCAGCTGGTTGCAGTGCAACAACAACAGCTGCGTCGACATCGGCAGCGACGCCAGCGCATGAGTATGGTCTGCCGACATTTGGGTTGGGAGAGCGGGAGCAACAGAATGAACAGTTACTTATGGAAGGTATTATAGGTCTTGGACATTTCTCAATTGCGTAACGATCTGGCAGCCCTGTTAAATCGATTTGCCGATATGTGTTTGCTTTTGATCTTGTATCCCTATTTATCGATAGTCTGTAATTTAAGTCGAAATGTAAAGCTAGCTTAAATATTATCAATAGTTTGTAATTGCAGTCGAATTGTAAATACTAGTTGAAATCTTGAATGTTCCTGTATTAATTGCATAATATTTATTGCTTGCAGTTCTATGTGGTAACCGTGTTAGCCAGATGACTCGTGCCTACGATGATATAGAGGCCGTGACGCGTCTGTTGGAAGAGAAGGAAAAGGACCTGGAGCTGACGGTGCAAATTGGCAAGGAGTTGCTCACGCAAAATAATGCACTAGAAGCGCGTGTAAGTGATCTGGAAACAGATCTCAAAGCCTCCAACGATGACCGCGCCCAGCTGCTACACGAGTTACACAAGAAGAACGAACTAATTTCGGTGCTCACCAACGATGCAGATGATGCAACTGATGCGGGTAAGTTGAATAAATAATATAAAAAGCAAGTATTAAAATGAACTCATCCACCTTTAGATACGCCTACCATGTCAAAGTCGATCACTCTGGACCTGCTGCAGAAGAAAGTGAACTCCTTGCTCGATGAGAACAAGACGCTGAAGAACGAGGCCACACAGCTGGCGCACCAAACGGACGAGGTGGAGGAGCACGAGCGACGCCTGATGGCGGACATCAGTGCCCAGCTGAACGATGCCAATTCACAGTTCGACAACCTCAGTCTGGAGCTGGAGCGACAGCGCGAGGAGAATCGACTACAGCACGAGCAAATTGTGAGCCTTACAGCGCGCCTGGCCGAGGCGGAGATGCGACTGCATCAGCTGACGCAGGACAACGATGAGCATCTATCGCTGCTGCATGTGACGAAGGAGAATCAAAATGCACTCGCCCTCGAGCTGGTGGAGTTCAAGCAGCGCTACGAGGAAGTGCTGGCGCTGCTGCACTCGGCTCAAGATCAGCTGAAGCAGCAACGCAAGCGGTCGCAGCCACAGGCGCGCAGCTCCTTCCTAGGCGGCCTGGGCACGAACGGAGCCGCTGCCGCTGTGGCCGCGGAGTCATTGCAGTCGGAGCTGATGGAGTCCTCGTTGTACTCGGAGAACAGCCTCGACTCGGGCATATCGGGCGATAGCCAGCGCTGCGCGGATCGCATCAGTCGCATGATGTCGCAGCTGCCGGGTGGCATGGGCATGGCAGCCAGCTTCGGCTCCAGCAGCATCTACGGGCCTCCGCCCTACAAGCGCGTCTTCGACACGGTGCGCTGTGCCACCAAGAGCGGCAACTACATGGACAGCGGCAATGTGTCGATGACCCAGATGGGCGCCATGTCCATGAGCAGTTCGTCCGGTCCGCGCATGGCCTCCATGGCGTACCCGGCTGGCTCCTATTATCGCGGCAGCAGCAATTCGCTGGGCCTGAAGACGCTCTCGAGCGAAAGCCTTAACTCGCAGTCGGATGATGGCTATCCGGCGCAGCCTTCTGGCGTGCCTGGTGCTCCAGGTGCCAAGGAGCTGGAGGCGGCACTTAAGCGTCTGACGCCTGCTGAGGTACTGGCTCGGCGTGCGATGCTCTCCTATGCGCCCGCCGGCACCTACAACTACGATGAGCCCCCCACGCATGGCCGCGTCGGATCAGGAGCTGGAGCAGGCGGACAGCCGGCTGGACTCACTTTGCCCATGGGTGTGCGCACGCCGGACAGCATCATGTCAACGGGATCGGGCTCATCCTCGGGGCTAACGACGCACCAGTGGCGCCTGCCAGAGAAGCTGCAGATTGTGAAGCCCATGGAGGGCTCCCAGACGCTGCATCACTGGTCGCGCCTGGCCACGCCCACGCTGAGTGGACTGCTGGAGGAGCGACCGGGCGTGACAATACGTGGCGGACGCGGACTCGACGATCTCGGTATGCAGGTGTACACGCTGTCCGACGTCGAGGAGGACGTCAGCGATGATATTGGCCTGGGCAAGCAGTTCGAGGCGCCCGGCTGCACGTACACCTACACGAACAGTATGGTCATGCATCCGGATGACGGTTTCGTCAACGATTTGTCCTTCCTCTCCCAGTCACAAATGTCGTCGCGCATGGCCTCCACATCCACATCCAGACAGCCAAGGTGGGATACCAAATAACAAAAGTTTGTTTAATTTATGTTTATTGTTTCTCTATCTTTTCTTTAGTTGTCCGGCCACGCCTCGTGCCGGCATGTCGCGCAAGAATTCGTGCTCCACGTTCTCGGTTAATCTGGGCTTGGCTGGCATGTTGAACGAGCGCGGCATCAAGGCGGTCACGCCCAGTGCCCTAAATACGCCCGCCGGCCCCAATTTCTCGCCCACTGTGACGCCCTGCAACAGTCCGGAGGGCTCGCCGCCGCGGGGCCAGTCGCCGGAGCCGCTCTTCGGGCTGCTCTCCTCGGGCGCTGATCTGATCAAGCGCAAGCTGGTGGGCCCCAGCGAGAGCCAGCTGCAGCGCAGCCTGAGCAAGCAGCAGCACCAGCAGAAGGTGATGCTGTCGCATCTGGAGCGTCGGGCGCTGCGCTCGCTCAATCTGATCGAGAAGGTGGAGAGCATCGGGCTGGAGAACATAAT
This sequence comes from Drosophila navojoa, assembly GCF_001654015.2. The sequence continues at coordinate 210,484 of NW_022045973.1, forward strand.
CAGCGGACAGCGCGGCCGCAGCGCCGGCATCGCAAATCGCAGCAGCTCGCCGCTCTCCCAGCTGAGCAGCTGTGGCAGCATCAGCGGCGAGAGTCTTCAGAGCTTGCACACGAACAGCAACCAGATCGTGGATGACATCCACTTTGATCGCGCACAAATCAAGGGTGTGCTACATCGCGGCCTCAAGTCACCAACGCCGCAGCAGCCCGCAACGACAATGGGCGTGGCCAGCGGCGGCAGCGCCACAACGAGCGCCTACAGCAGCGAGGACAGCGATGACCAAGGCATAGTGCTGCAGCTGAAGGCTAGGCCACAGCCGGCCGCAGCAGTAGGATCAGTCGGAGCAGCAGCTGCAAAAGCAGGAGTAGCCCCAACAGCAGCTGCAGCACCAGTTGATGCTTCCGCCACAGCCAGCGAAACGCGCCTCAAGCAGATGCAGCGACAAAAGTCGCGACGGAACCTGAAGAACGGCATGGCTGCCCAGCGACCCGATCTGGGCACCATAGCAGGCGCAGGCAGCGGCCGGCGAGTGCGGCCCGATCTGGGCAAGGTGGCGGACAGCAGTGCATCAGTTGCGGGGGATGCCAAGGGCAGCGACAGTGAGTCGAGGGCGGCGCCACAGAGCATTACGCAGGCCTTTGTGGGATCGGTTAGTTCCTTGTTGTTTGGCCGCAAAGGAGGCTGGCTGTAAAGAGAAGAAAAACAGAGAGAGAGAGAGAGAGAGAGAAGAAACACACACATACACAAACATAGAAATACAGATGTGTCTGCTAGGGAGAGACTCGTTGAGGGAGCTAAGCGCGCCGGACTATGATTTAATTAGACTTCGTTCCATGTGAAAATTCGAATGAGATCAGTGAAGCCAAGCAAATGAGGGTGTACCGTTAGTTGTCGCCGTTGCAGCCGCCATTTTGTTAACGACTGTTGAAGTGGATGTCGCTGTCGATGTTATGCAACACTGGCAACACACGCCTGCTGTCTTAGTGTTTGTAGCTGTGATTTGTAAATACTTGTAGTAAAATGTTTAAATTTAGTAGTTATTATTAATTAAAGAATCACTTGTTTTGCTTGTGCAACGGCGGCCAACTAGAAGCGATTATTAACAACAATAGCGCAGCAGCAGCAGCAACAACAACATCAGCAGTAGCAGCAGCAGCAGCAGCAACAAAAACAACAACAACCACAACCCAGCAGAACAGTGCTAGAAAAAGAAATATACAGTTCCAAAGCAGCTTTTTATTTACTCAACACACTTAACGATATAAACTTATATATGATTTTTGCCAATTTTGTATTTATTTTCATGTATGTGTTTACGTAAAGGGTACGCAACGTAGCTTACGAATATACTATATTATTTTTAATTTTATTTTTATTTGGGTTTCTCGCTCGATAATAATTCGCTGTATAAACTGAAGAGTGTGCGAAAAGAATTATGTATGTATATAAGATATAATTAACTGAAAGTGGACTTGCAAAAAGGTATATATATTTTTTTACACATGTATATATATAGTTTACGTTTTTGCTTTCCACTCTAGCCGACTTACGTATATCACAAACAAGAAATTAAACACTATATATCTTTTTTTAACTGCCTGCATTATTCTAAAACGCTTCTGTTTTTGGTGCTTTGTGCGCAGCCATAAAAAAAATGAGAATATCCCAAAAAAAATTTGTTTCTAGTCTTTATACACACACACAAAACGCGGCGCTCGTTTGGCTATGCGATTAGCTTTATCAAGGCATAGCTTCTAAACGGAGTGCACTGAACAAACCCCAATAAATATTTACTCTTTTGCATACTATTTTAGTTTTTATTCTCAACTACATCTGGCTGTTAATCGGCAGTGCTGTTGGCTGGCATAGCATAGTTCGCAACACATGTTACTAGATCACTGTTAGCCAACAGCTTTCGCTGTGTTAAGGGCCCTTCTATCACAAAATGACAAAAAAGAGGAAAGAACAACAAAGAAAACAAGAAAAAAAAAACAAATTTGATATACTATTTTGCTTTACTTATTTATACTTTGATTTGGGCAAAACAAAACATATATCACTGATGAAATTATTGTATTAAAATCAAGAGCAACATAAATACATATATTGACGAAATTGTTCACGCTTTGAAAATTTAGGTTTACATACAGTTTGTAATAAGAAAAACAAAACAAAAAAATTAAAAATAAAAACCGGCATCAAAGCAAAACGAATGTGTGCCCGCTAAAAATTGAAAAAATCTAAAACAAGAAAATGTAAAATTTATTAGTTGTAACTATTATCAATATATATTTATTTACGTATGCAAAAATAAAGAGAACATCGTTAAATAATAACCGACTTTCACTTTTATTTATGGGCCGAATTTCGACATAGACTTGAAACTATTTTATTTAGCTAGAATTATTTTCATGCTAGACTCTGTAAAAGATTTAAAAAAAACAAGATTTTTGTTGAAGGGAATAATGCCAATGCTTTATGAACTTTTCGTCTCTATTCAAAATACAAGTTAAATACTCGCAGAACTTCGGTTAGACCTAATACAACTTTTAAGACCAGTTAGCCATTCACTAGGCAACTTTTTGAGAATCGCAGAGAGAGTCAATCATCATAGCAGAGGCTCGAATAGTATATCGAATCATATACGATAAGTATTTAACATAAAAATCTTTCATCTTCCAGGTACTTCAAGTTCCCAAAATCGATTGAAAATAGATTTTCCATTTCATACAAAATGTTTAATTTTCATATATCGTTTTTATTTCATTGTAATGACTAACATTTTAAAAAATTACAATTCAATATTGGATAAATTAATTGTAAGCATATAATTTTATAATTTCTGCTTTATCCTGACTATAATTTGTTAAATTTCTTGTAAGGTTTGTTTCATTTTCATTCATGTTCATTTTCTCAATTTTTTTTTGTTTTTTGTTTTTGCTTAAAGGGTCTGTTTTTATTTTCATTATATTTTATAGATTTATATATATATATTTATAAATATTTGTTGTTTTGCTGTGTATTTGTTGTATTTATGTGTATTGCAACTGCTGCATATAGCGTTTAAATGTATGTAGTCATTAATGTAAAATTTGTATGTACTTGATAATTAATTGTTTATTGCTGTATGATTTAGTAATATATATAAATAGTTGTTATCCAGCGGAGTTTCGTATGTTACAGAGAGAATAGGGAAAACGCATAGGATCCGACCATAATACCATTCCACTAAGCACATCGAAATCAAATTTGTTTGCAGAGTACGTTAATTCGTTTACGGTTCAAGCTGGTTCGCCTTAATAGTTATGTAACTAGTCTATCTCTTCTTTAGATTCACGTTTTTCTTTTCGTTTCATTTGTATTGTTATTTAGAATATATTTCTCACTATGAAATGAATCAACGTCTGGGCGCTGCCTAAACTAAACATGCGATTAAGTACATCATTTGCGGATCGTTTACATCAAATGCAGCGTTCAGTTTAAAGCAGATATCGTTCCTCCATATATCTATATATATATCCATATCTACATACATATATATTTATATGTATAGCTTTCTACACGTGTTTCATTTATTTGTATCGTTATTTATTTCTTTGCTTTTGGCTATATTGCAGTAAAATATATATTTAGTCATATTATTGCCTATGGTGCCTGACCCTTGACATTAATTTGAATTTGGACTGGGAAGTGGATTTGGAATCGGATTTGGATATTTGGATAGGTACGTAATCGCTACTATTACAGATGCTATAGATGTTTATCTTTTTACTACGATGCCCGGCCACAACCATTTCATGGACATTTCGAGGGGGGGCGTGAAATAAAATTAGAATTGCGTTTGTTTGGCGAAATATAAAATTAAATAAATTACATTAATTAATACATACAATAAATACAATTGTTGTTGCCAATTCATGCGAATTTCAATATATAAATATAACTGGGCTCTGATCGACTTGTCTATAGATTATTGGGCTGTTTTTTTCAATCTGTCTCTTCAATCGTAATTTTTCGTTTTTCTTTTGTGTTTTTAGCAATTATACAGTTTTAGAATTTATAGCGTTTGTTTTGGTTTTGTTGTTTTCCTTTTTTTGTTTTGAAAAAATGAACACTTTTTATCTGGTGGGAATATACATATGGTTTTGGAAATCTATTGCACAGAACATGAATTTTTGTGGCCATTTTTGTGCTTTAGACGCGCCTTCGGCTTGTACTTCTCCAAAAATGAGAGCTGCTTGGCATTGATAGCGCCGCGTCGCTTACTAAAAAAAAAAAGGAAGAGAACACAAGAAATATTAATAATCGATTTCATCGGAGATTTCAAATTATGTATGACTCACTCTCTAATCATTTCAACAGCTGCTTCATATTTCAAGCCCAGTTCGATGAGTGCAAGCGCAACCAAAACGGGGGCACGTCCCAGACCAGCTACGCAATGAACTGCAACGCACGCCTCGGGGTTCTGCTGATATCTGGAGATGAGACAAGAGACAAATAGATGAATATATCTATGTATGTATTTATTGAGCGCAGAGTAAATTAAAGTTTAGTCATTGTTCATTCAGTGTGATGCTAAAGGCTCGCTTTAATAATTACAAGGCAACGCTTACCGACAAGTCTCATTATCAACGAATGCAGTATTATTGTATCTTGTATCTGTTTCATTTGCTGTCAGGGGCATTGTATCTGTATCTGTGTCTGAAGCTGTAGTATTTGATGCTGTCGCTGCTGCTGCTACTGCTGCTGCCGTTGCCGCCGACGCCGCTGCCGAGAGGCTGGCTCGAGCTGCCATTGGAGCTGATTTTGGTATGTGTCTAAGCGAGAAACGCTTATGTCTGTAGTAGGATAGTGTGGCGCTTGTGGACTTTCTAAAACTAGCCAGCGGATAATAGCACACAAAACCAAGAAACGAAACGGAGTACACACATATACATATACATATACACATATATATTTAAAAATCAATATATAAATATATATATATAATATATACATATATGCATGGAGGAAGTAGGTAAGACTTTCGAAACCGAAATTAAATAGTTTATAGTTAAGTATTTATGGATATCTACTGTGAGGTTAAATCAAATTTACAAAGGCCTCTAGGGAAAACTTAACGAAAAAGTAGTGATATGGATATGGATATGTTACAAAAAATATCTAAATTTATACAGCAAATCAAATATATCTATGGTGAATGAAGTGTGATCTGGTATATAGAGCGACAAAACAGCAAGGCCTAAGCGAGGGCTACGGGATATGGTGCAAATATATAATCGATGTTTATGTTTTATATATATATTGTTTGATGGGAGGTTTGAAGCGCAGCTCTTTGAAATGTTGTTAGCAGCAGGTTAGTCGATGATTTGTTTTTGGAATTCGTTTGAATGTTCATCTCATTGTCGGTGTATAAAGCAACAAATAATACTGAATAAATTGATAAAAATCAACTTTGGTATCGCTTTTTGTTTTTGTTTTTGCAAATGAGCCTAAACTACGGAATTTATATAAAATCATATTCGACTGGATTTGAAGAGTAATCAAACGTAATTGCTTAGATGATATAGACATCGTTGTAAAATTCCCTTAAGCAAAGAACTAGTTCAGCAAACTGTTAGCTGCACTGATTCAGTACAGCTACACTCTGTGATCTGTAGTTCAGCGGTCCTTAAAAACTCCGTTCTTTTCAACACTGTTCACCTGCTCATGAATCATACGGTCTATGGGCCAACAAATACAAATACAAATTTATCATAATTATCTGAACTTTATCTATTCTTCATGATCTGCAAAACTAGCTGAACTAGTAGGGGGGCCATAAAAGTGAACTAGTTCAGCAAATTTAATTCAAATTCGGATTTCTAAATCTTAATTTTCTTGTACATTAATTTTACAAAGAATTTTTAGACAAGTTTTCCATATATATTATAAATAGTGGAGTCTATAAATCGAAAAAAAAAATCCTGATCCCCTTGCCATTTTGAATTAGCGGGACTCGGCGGTAAATAAAAAAAATCTTAATACAACATTTTGGAAAGCTGATAAATACTTACTAATATTACTAAACACTTAATATAGTTAAAGCTTTTTACTCCTATAAGTGAAGACTGAATTTACAAATTTCTATATCATCTAAACAGTTTCAGTTCAATTTAATTCTGATAGCTCAAATTTTTGGTCGTCATTGAGAGAAAACAAAATATTAAGTATAAATATTATGACTTCAGCTTATTGAAGAAGTGATATAGAAATCGTATCGTAGGGTATGGCACTTAGCTCAGACTTACTTGTCCTTCAACACCTCAAACCACTCGTCGACGACCTGCTGGGGCGGAAAGGTGCCATCGTCAAAGGCTAGATCCTTAACAGTAATACCCTGGGCCTCCAGCTCGTCCGTATTGTAGCTGGGCTCGCACACACGCACCACCGTGTTAACATGGTTCTTCTTAAGCTCCTGCAAAGCACCAGAACAACAATGAATGATGACGAAATCTGTGACGATATCTGTGACTTCGATACTCACCATTATATAGTGATTAATTGTTATGTCTGATGGTCGATCGGTGATTAGGAACTTCATGCCCTTATACTCAATAAGAGCTGGTGCTGGGCGCAGATCTTTTTGACGCATTTTGTGGCTTAACTTATAATAACTTTACAAATCAGTTGAATTGATTACAGAGTGGGTTTACTCCCCGCTTACAATATGTTAATCGAACCTAATCCTTGTTTTTCAAACTAAGCTAATATTACGTGTTATGTGTATTTGTGTTAATTGTTTCAAAATTGTCTGGGCTAAATATAAATATGTGTTTGTGTGTGTGTTTATTTTCCTTGTTTGATTTGACTTTGGGAAGTTACGCGATTTTTTTTTAGATCGAAAAAAATTCAGCGTAATTTTAGAAATTTTTGTTTTGTAAAAATATATATAAATATAAGATTTCTTTTTCTTTTGTTGTTTTTTCTTTAGCAGGCTTTAGATTTATACACCAAACCAAATTGTTTAAGTATAAATGAATAGTTCAATAATTAAGTACAAATTTTGGATACCCTCAAAACGTTTATCACAAAAAATATATAAGTATTTTTTGCTGTGCCTCAACCCCGTTTAGTAAAAATCCCTGTGAATTTCGCTATATCGAATCTATCGGCGAATCTATCGAATTAAATTTATTTCAGGCGCAGTTGCTGCTCCTCTTCAATGGTTACAATTGTTGTTTCCAAACACTTTTCGTTGTGGCACCCTACGGTTAAATGTGATTTCTTTGTGATATGAACTCAGTTCACCCAGACGTAAAAACTTTCGCTCGGGACTGCTCCTAATTCAACTCCCTCTCTCTCTCTCTCTCTCTCTCTGTCTGTCTGTCTCTCCCTCTCTGTTGAACAGTGTCTTTCTGTCTTGAACTCTGCTCGCTCCACGCTTCGAATCAGTTTTGGCGTCCGTTGACTTCCGGGCAGAGGATGACAGCGCGTTGTCTCAGGCTATCGCGGCCTTCTTTGCTTTTTGATTACCTGAAATTCAAACAAAGTATTGGTCAATAATCGATAGTAATCAAAAAGTAGAGAGTGCGCGACTTGAATATTCCCAATAGTCATTGGAGTATAATGGAGTCTTGATTGTTTCTGTTTTGCACCTAAATTATAACATACAAGCTATGTTCTTTTGAGGTGTTCATGAACTACTAGTTCTATTCAGCAATTCAGCTGTTTTGAGATTAAGATTAAGATTAAGATTAAGATTTCTAGTAAGTACATTATCGTTTGTGAACTGTTGAACTAATTGAACTGCTGAACTTTTCAATAAAAGTTGTCAATAATGAACAATTGTGAAAAATCCCATTAAAACTGTACCTGGCATAGAATATACTATCCAAGTATAAGAAAATATAAAAAACACGAGAATTCATATTTCATATGCCTAAAATTTATAACCAATATTAAGTGACCAAATCGAGAAGTCTTTGAGAAATAGAAGTTTGTCTCTAGACAAATTTTCAGGGACCATTTCGATTAATTCTTAAATTGAGAGCAATTGTTGCGTCTATTTTAAATTGATTGTTCAATTAGCTTGATTAATACCCAAATTTCTAGTTGGCTCTCTTGAGTTTCGTTCAGTTCGCTTTAATTGTTCAAAAATTGCAAGGGAGAATTCGAGGGGAGCAAATTAAACGCAATTCGGGAATTTCGCCATTTCGACATTTAAAAGTTCAGCAACACTCATGACCTTTGACGGAATACACATATATATATTTATATGTATATATATATGTATGCCTGCCCTAGACTTACTTTTTATTTGTGCTGTGCCTGGCAGTATTCTGCACTGTCTAGATGAAACTCCATAGATGTGGGAACAGGTCTAACCAACTGCAAGAGGAATGCGAGAAAAATGGAATAGTTAGTATAAAGTTAGATTATTATTATATATGTATATGAGACTACTGTAAATATGCATGTGAATGATGCAGCAAAAAAATCTTTAAATTTTAATATAACAGCAATACGACGAAATTCCAAATATACACAGATTTTCACAATGCCTCGCTTTGTCCCGATTGTTTTTCTTTTTAACAAACACAGACATACATATATTTATATAGATGGATATATGTATAACAGCGAGTCAAATCTAGATACAACTGAATATTATTGTATAATATATAAATATATACACTCATGATGAAAATAATAGGTACACTTCTTAAAATTGAGTTTAGTTTAGCAAAACATTTTTTCTACTGACCCAAACATTAAAATTTTAATGCACGTTTCTGTTTTAGGTATATATAAAAGAAAATAAGTAAATTTGGAAAAAAAAAATTTATTTTTTCAAAAGTTACAAACAAAAAATCAAAAGTGCAGCTTTTGTGCTTGACTGAAATAATAGGTACACTTTACTTTGAAAAGTTGTATTTAAATTTTTGATCTTCAAATCATTAAAAATCTTTTGCTATTATATTGTTGGATTAATATCCTATATATCCTTTTTGATTTTTAATAAATATTTCTATCCGCTTGGACATACTCCTAATTCAAGTTTGGCAGGTCCCAATCGGAATCTCTCTCCAAGTTTCTTGGATGCAATCCTATAACTGGCGTTTGTTATCACATTTTTTCTTTACCATTTGCTTTTTCAATTCACTCCACGAGTTTTCGATTCGATTCAGATCAAGAGAATGACTGGATCAAGCGAGAGTTTCCACTTTATTAACATAAAACCAAGTTTTTACTCTTTTTAGACGGGTGTTTCGGGCCATTATCGTG
>NW_022045973.1:219760-236511 GCF_001654015.2 Drosophila navojoa
AGTTACCATCAAATTTTTTTCAAAAATATCAAATATTAATTAGTTATGACAGAATATCTAAAAAAAAATTTGGTGTACCTATTATTTTCATCATGAGTGTATATATATAGAGACACTGGTGCACACACACACATATAGATACATACATATTTGGCATATCTCTAGTTGTATATAGATAATATCTTCAGCAAATATTTAGCTTTGTTTGAAGGTGTGTCGGTCGGCCTATGCAGGCCTTAAATATAACTATACAAACAATCCGATTCCGCTGAAATTTGGCATAATATTGTTGATAAAAATGGAAAGAGCATGGGAACTAACTATAGACATGCATAGAATATGTATAAACACACATATAGAGCAGTCGTAGAACTTGTGGCTTCTCGAGAGGGAAACGTAGAACTAATTAACAAACTCTTGGAAATCGTATAGCCTGGTATTTGTCTATAAATATATGTATTTAGATGTGAATTGTTTCGTCATTTTGGGCCACATGATTTATATTTGAACAACTTTCACTTGCTTGTACCTTTGGGGCATTAGGAGCTCAGAATCACGCGAAACGAGTGTACGTACGCCGTACGGGAGTGAAATATCTGTACGTATATACGTATGCATGTATGTTCGAACATATATACTATATCAGCTGTTTACTTGGCGTTTTCTTCTGGTTTTTACTTGACTTATGCAATGTATTTTGTTTTGCGTCTTTGCAAAATGACAAACACAAATATATAAAAACACACACACACACACACAGAGAGACAGGTATATACAGATACTATATACAATGATGACACTGGTGTTATTTGTTTGTTAGTTATAATTAGTATATGGTGTTAAGTGATTAATACCGACTCTAATCTTAGTCGCCAGTAATGCGGCGCGATAATATCTCAATTAGATATCGACAGGTGTCAATTCTAAGACGCTGATCGATTACACTGAGCAGACACCAATTGCTGCGCGATGAGCACTGTATCATCTTTTGCTATCGACTGAACGTTGCCAACTCATTGCCGGAGCAGGCCAGCCAGCCAGCCAGCCATCAACCAATACCAATTCAAACGACAATTACTGTGAGCGCAACAAAGAGAAACAGAGAGAGAGAGAGAGGAACTTGGCCTGAGCGAACAAAATATGGTGAGCGAAAAACGAACGAGAGTGCAACACGAATGCCAATGCGAATACGAATACGAATACGAATACGAAAACGGTTACGAGTACTTGCGGTTCATTTGTTTTGTTTGCTCTCTCTCTTTCAGCTGCGAGTGTGTTTGGGCGCTCACCTCTCGCTGTGACGCACATTAGTTCACTCGCATCGCTATGGAATATGGACAAACGCGTATACATATGTATATACATCTATATATTGTATATGTATGTGCGTTTGGATGTATTTACATATGTACTTGCAAACGTACGTACGTACGTACAATGCTCCCGTCTCGAAGCAATATTTGGTTATTCTGGCGCATTATTAAGCCTTTTAACGAGACGTATGAATTGCTGTCGCCTTAAATTGTTTTCAATCGTTTTAAACACAAACAAAGCCAATTTCGAGTGTGGCCCACCTCAACTTCAAATGCATGAGGGACCAATCGAAATATCGATTAATTTAAAGATGATTAAGCTGGAATTCGTGTTATCTGATACGAAAGCTTTCATAAATCCCGATAAAAATTAATAACAATTATGTATTTAGCATAAATATTTATAGCTCATAGTCAAAAACATTATATAAATAATTTGCGCAAATATCAAGTCGAAAATAGAACATCAACAAATCATTATGTATTAATTATGCTATATTTAACATATTTACTTTCGTAATCTTAAATGCGACACGCCTATATTATTATATATATATATTTATATAGTTATATCCATATAGTATGTGCTCTATGATACTCGAAATGCGACTGCAAAGGTAAATTACACAACAACAAATTGAGACTAAGAGAGAAAAAGTTATGCAGAGGAGAGACCGGCCTATTAAAATGTATTTATTTTTGGAATTTCTTTCATATTCACTCTGCTTTGCTTTTTTAGTTTTCATTATAAAGAAACATATGTATTTCTACGTACTTGCGAAGCATAATATAAATACACATTTTTAAAAATACACTTGTTTATTATGTAAGTTTTTCCCATTAAGAAAATCATTAAAAAGCGGAGAAATGTTTTTTGATATTTTTAAATTTATTTAATTCGGAATGCAAATACCGCTCAACAGCTTTCGAGCCAAGGTCAATGTTATTTAAGAAAAATAACAAACCAACTTACGACAGTTAAATTGAAAAGAATTATCTGATTATTTATCGCACGATAACAGAAAAAACCAAACACATTCAAGGTCAGGTCGCAAAACAATTGCAATTTAAATTGAAACCAGTTTAAACTAATATGACGGCAGTAGAATCAGGCTCCAGACAGTCGGACTATGGCTGGGCAGGTACTATGTGTGTAGGTTGTAGTGTAAATTGTAATTTATTGTAATTGTGTTTTATTTTTATTTTTTTGTTACCCACACGGTCGTCCAAGTGGGCGGATGAATTTTCCAACAATTTTCCCCTATACAACAAAGCCCCAGGCCACGCTTGAATGCGCTCAGCTAATTTGCTTGATATATCAGGAAAGGAAGGCCTCATGTATATCTATATTGTATAATGTATAAATGTTCAAGTTCATGACTAATTTTCCAACACCCTATACTTTGATTTCCATGAGCTTAGTATAATATAAACAAATTTAAGTATATTTATAGGGTATTTTACAGTCTAGCAATGCGAAAAAGGTATTTTATTTTAGATAGTATACAAAATATATTAGCTTATAAACAGGTAAATGATAAATTATACCCATACTCTACCAACTAAATTTAGTTTTGTGTGGGTTTATTCAAACCAGAAGATCATAAATTCTATATTAAAAGGCATTCACATCTAAACTAGAACTTAAGTGATTTATAAACGCATTTGCATTTAAGTGAGATCTAAATACCCGACTAGAGTTTATTAATTATACATTGCTGTACTAATTATATTTTTCGTAAAGCTTGTATAAATATCAATCTAAAGCATATCTCAAAAAGCTGAACCGATTTTATTTAGTTCCATGCTGATGGGCATTCCATAGACGTATACACCAATTCAGACTGGAAAGTGCCAGCTCAATCCGCTTGGCGACATGACGAAAGTCGTGTTAGCCTTATTTGGCACTTTATTCGTAGACACGAGACACTGCGTTAACTAATCTTATCTCTATAATATGACGTATATACTTATGCATACATATATATACATACATATATAAGTACAGGCAGCAGCTCGAGGTTTTCAAGCATAACATTTGAGTGAAAAATTGAATAAAATTTACGAATATCTCGAGGAATACAAGATTAAATTCATATCTCAAGAGGAAAATATATGAGCAGAAAGAGAGGGAAAGTAAGAAGGAGTTGGAGAAGGAAATATGTATATAGACAGGAAGAGCGTGAGACATATTGAGAGAGTGGCAGTAGATAAAGTTGAAGCAGCGAAAGGGGAAGAAGTACAAAGAGGGAAAGGTAATCACGAAGAGAAGGAGACAGCGAGAGGGAGAGAGACATAGAGTGGAAGGTAAGCTTGAAACTTTGCTGGCCAAAGAAATTGAGGATAAAGTGAGCAGAGCAGAGAGCCAAGAGTTGATTGCACTCCGGCCAGACAAGTCAATGCCATTGTGAAACATGTCGCTGGTAGACAAACAAACAACAACAACAACAACAACAACATTAACACTAACGCAACAGAAGGAGCCGAAGACTCGTCGAGACAAGGAAAAATAAAATAATGAAAACAGATATGAACCCTCTTAGGTATGCGAATTCGGGTATTCTCTAGACAACAAGGCTGCAGCTGAAAAAAAAATCCAAATTCTGGTATAAAATATCGAAGTTCGCAGCCGAAAAAAAATGCATATTTACTCTTTTATTATATTGCTAAATGAAAGGAAAAAGCTATATATATATATTTTTTTTTTAGCAATCTAAACAGCGACGGGAAGAAACTTGATTCGTCTGTCATTCAATATGCTCAAACGTACCCTTATAATTCAAGGGGATAACTTTCAAGTAATACCCAGACACTGGCCAGACATTGCCTGATATTTCGCCAATTGTGATGAATCATCAATATAACTAATTGGAGGAAAGTGCAAAAAGCAATTTCGATTAAAAAGAGAATATAATAATTACATAAATATGTATATATCGATTAATTGCGTCAGACAAAGGCCTGGGAACTTTCAAAAAAGTTTGAATGCGGCAATGTCCTGGACAGTAAGCCCTCACTAAAGCGGATACTGTACATTCTGATAGGCATAATAATTTCAAGAGATTATAATAGGAATATTGGATTGAATAAAACAGAGTTACATACATATTTCCGATTCTCGACTGCAAATTTAAAGTTTAAATAAAGAGATCTAATCCAAAATGTCACTATGCAATTATAAATGTGTTCCATTTGGGATCCTAAAATATCGATCCAAGAACCTTATAAGAATAAATATATTTAAGTTCATAAAATAAAATTCCACGTTTATAGGTTATAGAATATATACCTTTGTATTTCCCTTAAAAAATCATTAAATAATAATAACAATAAAAATAATAATAATTTAAAAAAAAAACTTTAAACGATTATCTCTTTCTTTAAAAATATTAATCATTCATATTCAATAAATGGGCTATACATAACCTATTTGATATTGCATAACAAACTTTAAATTAGTTTCTTTGACTCTGGCAAATAATATTGTTTGATTAACAACATTAACAATTCAGTATTTGGCACATTTCGAGCGAAAAGTAGAGCACACGTAAAGCTGCAAAAAAACTAGGACACTATTGTGCTAGAAGCGAGCGACTCTGCTCCGGAATATTGATTTAACGGCTGCTGGCTGTTGCCTGTACGAACAGAAAAGGAGGTGTTGAGGGCGTGGCTAATCCAAGTGTAAACACAGCATAAAATGCTAGTCTGCCCTTTCACTTTCATAATGGAAATTATCGGTACTAAAAGCTTGGGCTTGGGTTGGGTACGGCACAAAATGAGGTCGTTGTCTATGTTTATGGGATACCCATTAATCGAAGGTGGCTCAAAAAGTTCAGGTAGAGTAGATGAAGCTCTAGTTGTTCTATTTTTATACTCGTAGGCAACATTAATGCTAAATAGCATTAATAGTTTATAGATAATTTGTTTATGTACTATTAAAAGCAGTTATTACGACGACATTGACGTTAGTCTTCGAAATGAAGAATAAAGCTGTCTAAAGATTATTAAATATGAATATTAAAGTGCATTGACATTGTATATTTAACAAAAATAAATTTCATTATGTTCTATTACCACAAAATATTTAAATATATGTTATATATATGGGTAAAGTTTTTTTTTTTTTTTTAAATTAATTAGCTTCACGAAAATATTTTACAACGAATTTATGTTTTTAATAATTCCAAATTGAACCTAATAACTTTTGTGCATTAATTTCATTTTTCTTCCTTGATTTAATGTTATATTGAATAAAATATCTAGATAAAGCATACACTACAAACTATACACATATAAAACTTGTATAAATTGTAATTCTCGCAATTGAATGACGTAATATGTCGCGCAGGGTTCTAGTATTGAAAACAAAAATAATTATTTGTTTACATCAACATTTTTGCCGGCTTTCAAATTTTAATTAAGTACAAAAATTCATGTGTCCATATATGCTACATTTGAATACTATGTCAATTTCTATATTGTATTCAGTGTTTGCTCGCGTGCACAACTTACCTAATACTCATTGTTTCTCACTACTTTTGAAAGACCTTTGCTTTTTCTCCTTTCGTCTTTTATCAGTGTTGAAGCTATTCTACTTTATCAAAACTGTTTACGATTTATATTGCTTGGCAAAGTTGAGAAATTTGTAAGTGCTCTAGAAGCTAGTATATAACCTTGTATATAATAATATCTTTATATATACTGACATATAGCGCTTGTCGACTTGTGTATGTGGAGTGCCTGAGGAGTCTTGTATTATGGCCTGATAATCTTTTGGTGCCAAGCAACAAGGCAACAATAATTTTGATGACGTCTTGTGCCGGAAAATGCGTCAGCCCTTTTATCGCATTTGATTCAATGCATATACAGATAGGCATTGTATGTCTGTATGTGTGTGTATGCACATACATACATATATGGAGTATATGGAGCATGATTACAGTTTGAAGGTTGCAATCGCTGTTTGTGCCGCAGATCGAATACCTAAGGAACAAGTTCTGATTACTTTTTCTCTCTCTCTCTCTCTCTCTCTCTCTCTCTCTCTCTCCTTTTTCGTATCCATCAGGCCAAGGAACGATTTCGCGCTGTAAATGTCGCTTGCACATGCCAGCAAAGAACCCTTTGCAAGGTTATCCAGTCAAAAATTGTCGTCGTTTTATGCAGTTCTCCTTTTAGATGGTAGCCAACAACAACAACAACAAAAACAATAAAAACAACAACGGCTGCAGCAACAACAACAATATTTGCTTAACTATATTTAGACTTGGCTCGTGGTTTTAGTGTCGCCTCTATCTCTATCTCTCTTTCTCTTTATCTCTCCCTGTGCCACGTTCCACTCCCACTCCCCCAGTTCCCAATTCCACTTTCCCCACCTCTGGCAAGCGAATAACGGCAACTGACGTTGTAAATATTGCATGTTTTGGTCGTTTTCTTCCTTTTCTATATTTAGATATGACATACACACACTAACGCAAATCGCACGCCTTCCGGAAACGTGACAATAGCGAAAATAAATACATATGCACACACATACATACATATATACGACCTGCTGTTGACAAATAGTTTTTGCAGGCGAAATTCGAGCGAAAAACTGTCTATTAAAAATAAATTATTCGCTTGTTAGGGCAAACAAATTTAAATAGTATTTCATATTATCTGTTTTCAGCTTTCATAATCTAATCACATAAACATGAATAAATTTCTCTGTGCTGCGACACTCACACAGACGTGCCATAAGTGAATTGTTGGCTTTAAAACCTAAATTAAATATTTTATTTAGATTTGAAGGATGCCCACGCTGTCATATAAAAAAAAAACCTACATATATACATATGTATATGAAATCGCAATGTACAAAGATACACAGTACATATGTACATACATATGTACATGCATTTGTCTAATTTCAAAGTGGCACAAGGCATACGTAGAGAAGCCAGGCAAAGACAATAAAATCAAATGATAACATGAAATACAGTTGCTCGGATCGTACATGTTGTATGTATATCCACCGCTCTATTCATTTTAATATTAAGAATAAATAATAAAAAATAAATAAAAATAAAACAAAATGAATGAGTATAAAAATGCGTTCAGGGTAAAAAAAAAAAAAAATAAAAAAATAAAAAAACAGCAACAACACTGATGCTACTATGCGCTGAGCAATATCATTGAACTTGTTCAAGGACAGCGCAAATATCGCAGAGAATGTACAGAAAGCCACGAACGGAAACTGAAAACAAAAGAGCGAGGAGAGAGGCAGTTCATGCCGAGAGCTACATATGCAATTGGATTAACTGTTATTTAAAGTTACGATTAGGTACTTGGTTACCGTATATGTATGTATGTGAATAAATACGGCTGGCTTTTGTTTTACAGTTATAATCGGCCGTTCATTTAGATTATTTGTTTGTTCGCATTGACGCAAATGACAAAAAGAGTTGTACGAATGTCTGTATGTATGTATGTCTTGCAGACGAGACAAAAACAAATGTATAAATAATACGGTCGGTATTTAATTATAAACATATTTACATATATACAAATGAATCAACTACAACTTTAATTTAGTTGAGTGCACATACCAACAGGCAATTCTTGACCGATGCAAACTGATAATAAATTTATGCTCATTGCTGTTTCTGTCTCTCTGTGTGTGTGTATGTGCTTAAAAATAAATAATATGATAACTGTACGGAATGGAGATGTATATCGCGTCCTCAATTGCTCGGAAAGAAATACAACTGATCCAAATATAAATCTTTTTTCGCCTTTTGCTCAAGTGAATCTTTTTGCGTCGTCTATTTGTTGCTTAAATATTATTTTGTTGCAGTTGACGTTGATATGATAAATCTGTTTGAGCATTTAATATAGATTAGATATTAGTGAGCGCTCTGACGTACATACATACATATATACTAACATGCATGCATATACATTTATATATACATATGTATGTACTTTTTGTATTTGCGAATGAAAGTAAACACAAATTTAGAGCATTTGCATACATGTATATACATCTACACACATACATATGTACATATGTACATATGTATGCATCTCGAATCATGTTTTGTTCTCTTTCGTCTGTGCTGGTCATGCCCTAGTTTTGCACTTGCACTACTTTCAGTTATAACTGTAACCGGGTCAATCCAGTGCAGACATTTACTTTCATCTAGCTACGTCATAATGTACATAAATATTTAATACAGCATATATATGCATAAATATGTATATGTATATGCAGGTGCATGTGGGTCAATAACTCATAAGCAAAGTGCCTAAAATTGAATAAGCGTTAATCCAAATTCTGAATCATTTCACGAGTTGGCGAATTTTCGACTCATGCCAATTCACTTTCTGTGTCTGTAGGAGAGAGAGGGATAGCAATAGCAAGATTGCATTTGTAGATTAAGCTAGCTCAATAGGCACGCGAAACTAATTAGCTCGAGTTTGCCAAGTCCGTCATTAAAATAAATGTAAATGCAAATGACGTGATTTGTTCAGGATTGCGAATAGTATATAAAAGGATGAATCCTGCATGTATTTCATCATGAATCGAATTTAATTTTACATTACTTTCTGCCATGACAATGAGCAAGACAAAGAGGATAATGGGACTGGCGATATAAGCTGGATCACTAGTTTAATATAAGATAAATTTGAAAGTAAACCCAGTCACGCCCTGGGAAGTATTTATTTCACAAAGTGCAGCAAGTACATAAGAGAAATCGTTGCAAGGCAATGAACCCCCTTCGCCGACATGGTATTTAATTTAATTACTAACTTTGGTCACACTCCCCATACAAATATATGTATGTACTTGGACTGTCTGAAAGCGTTATGCCTTTTTTTCGCTCTAAATACATCGACTTTGATCTATTTATTATTATTGGTCAACTATTTGTGCACTTACCACAATTGCCATACACATTTGAGTATAACTTTGATACTTTTTCGTTGTCTTTCGAGTACGAGAAGTGGAATTTCACGCACACACTTGGACTTGCACTCACACGCACAAACACAGACACAAATACAATTGATTTTTGGATTTTTGCTTTTATGCAGGCTCTTTTTACTGTCTGCTACACTCGTATTAGAAATGTTTTATATTTATTCGAATGGGCAATTTATTGCTTGCGGGAGGCATTAACACGTCGTTTGGCTTCTTGCTGCCGTGGTCAAATATTGTAACCTCAAACTTTTTCACCAAGTCTGAATGAGACACAGACGAAACACAGCCGGAGGACAACACTTGATGTTGCGATAAATGCACCCACGATTATTTGCAGCTCAATGAACGCTTTTAATGGAATTGTTGCGCAACTAATTGCAATTTAAATTAGTTGTTTTAGAATTGGGGACAAGCGTAAACCCTTAAGCACGAATAATTTTTTGTTGAATGTAATCAGTGTGACCGTAGATGTCTAATGTTAAAATACCATACACTTAACATAGACCATACTAAGATACTGAGTTCTGTTAAATGTGGAGCATTTTAAGAAATGTTGGAGTAAAGGAATATTTTCGGTAATTTTTTGCCATTTATCGATTGTTGCGAACAAGTGTGAAATTAAAAGTAAACCTAAGAAAGTGACAACAATCAAGAGGAATGTCAAAACGTAAAGCCGACAATTCAGAAGGGGGAGACGAAATGACATCTACAGCAGCAAAAACGAATGCCACCGAGAAGGAAGTAAGTGGAGTGGACTATCAGCAATAAATGAGTTAATAAATGATATTTCCACAGAACATTTTTGTCATTGGCACAACAGAGCCTCTCAAGGACTACACTAAACTCATCGAAACGAAAGTAACGGTCGATCAGATAGTCGACGACGAGGTGACCAAGGAGAACTTCAAGAGAATCGCCAGTGCTGCCCGTGACGTTATATGGAAGCTGTTGTTCAACGACGAATACGGCGATGCTGAGTCACAGAAAAAAGCCAGCGAACTGCTCGAAGAACACAAAAGTGACGCAAGCTTTTATGCGCCGTGGCCGTACAACGAGTGGATAGTGAAGGTGCGGGACGAGCTGTTGAAGCGGGAGCTCCTCGACTTCTGGCGAGATACGATTGTGGCCAAACAGTTGGGTCCATGCTGGTCCCGCGACTCGGATCTGTTTGACAGCGAGGATGAGCCACCGCTGGAGTTCTATGCCCATGCCGGCTGTGTGGCGCCCTTCGCGGCCAGCCTGAAGGCGCGCGCAGCCGAGAAGGCAGCTGCCAGCGGTGACGAGGATGGCAGCCAGGAGGTCGAGCGGGATTCCAATAATGCGTCTGCCCTGGCTGGCGACTTTGAAGCGCGCATCGGTGCAGAGGAGCCGCTGAGCGACTATCGTGACCTGATGAAGCGCTACGTGCTGACCACCGTCACTGTGCCCGACGAGGTGCACAAGAAGAATGTCGAAAAGATTGGTCAGGCGGCCCGCTCGGCCATCTGGCAGCTACTGTTCGAGGGCACGCCTAGCGCGTCGGAGCTCGAGAAGGCCGCCGAGCTGTTGCAGGAGTACAAGAGCGACGCTGGCTTCTACGGACCCTGGCAGTACAATGCGTGGATTGTCAAGCTGCGCGACGAGCTGCTCGAGCGCAAGATGCTCAGCTTCTGGGGCGACACGATCGTCAAACTGGAGCTTGGGCCATGCTGCTCGAGGGATTCGGATTTCTTTGATGCCGACGATGCTCTTCCAGTGGAGTTCTATAACAAGGCCGGCTTCAAGGCGCCCTTCGACTCACCTTGAGCCTTAAGCACTATTCGAATATATTTGTTGATTACTAACTTAGTCTAGATATTATTTTGCAGAACAAAAAATCATTCTCAATAATTGTACAATGAAGTTGATTTGAATGTTGAAATGAAAATTGCAGTCAATTTTAATTGATAAATACACGTTATTTAAATTTTCTATGTAAACTTACATTAGGAGTTGAAACTGTCCTCTGCTCACGCTCCAGTGTGGTGGGTTTGTATTATTCACCTCACAGCTGACGCTCGCTCTAGCCTACACAATGTACTCAAGTTGAGCACTAATTGTGCTCGACACACACACACACGCGAAAAGCCACACACACATTAAAAAAGGAAGTAAGAGCATGCGCAGGTAGGTAGGTTAGAGAAGAGTAATTGCCAGACAGACAGTTGTCGTTCAGCTGATTTATCCCGTATATAATGTACATATACACATGAATATGTATGTATGAATATATGATATGCGTTTCTTTCTCTCCTGGTGGCTGGCGGTGGGTGAAAGTTGGCGCCCGTTGCGGTCTCTTGTGTAATATTCGTAATATTCCGCTGTTGGCAATAAATAAAACGTAATTTTTTTTTCGTAGTTTCTTTTGCCAGTTAGCCAACATAAAATATGTCTGCTATCCGATTTTCATGGCAATGGCAGTGGCAATACATAGGAGCCAAGTTGGCAACGAAAGAATGAGAGGGAGATAGAGAGAGTGAAAGAGAAGCTGAACTGAAGCTGTTGCACGGAACACATTCGGGCAATATTTCATTTTTATTATCTCTCTGCAGAGGCATCTGCAGTAGCAGGAGCAGCAGCAGTAGAAGGCGTGGCAAGCGAAAGTATTGTGAAATTCCAAAGTGTTTGTCTACATGCATATATACACAATATACATACATACCTATATACAGACATACAGATATGAAATCCTACCTTTTCTCTATGGCTATGTAAGCCTTGTTTCTTAATTACGTATTCCAAATATAGATCAGAGACATTGTATTGCCCGCATTTAATAATTTAATGGAATTAAACGCTTTAATATGACAGTGCATGACTAGTAAGTCCCCTGAACATTTTTGTTGTAATTCATAAATCATAATCCTTTTCTCAGCTTATTCTATGCCGAGATTGAACTTGTTCTTCACAAGGATCTCCACATAGGTCCATTATTTTACGGTAATTTTATTCATTTTTTAAATGATTGCTACAATAAAAACATAAGGTATCTTTTTCAATATTTCCACATTCGATTAAGATTATATTAAGAGAGATTTATTTAAACATAAAGATTCTTATTTGCTACATCACATTAAGAATACTTGTATTTTTTTTGTTTTTTTTTTTAAATTTCAAATAAGCTCCATAGATTGATTATACTTTCATCAATTGTTTAACGATCACTTAATCCTATAGATACATAGAAATATATGATCGAAATCTTAGCTGAAAGAGCGATTTGTATCCGATTTGGAAACTGCTTCGAATAATTTTATTAATATAATTAAACATAAAGAAAATTTGAAAAACTAAATTTAACTAAACGCCAAAGGAAAATAAAAAAGGAATAGAAGAGAAACTCACACATACATAGGGATGACAATCGAAAATAGCTTAAAAATATAAATTTTGTTGCACTGACTAGAGGACATTTTTGGGGTAACATTTGAGAACTGTTAACAATGAACCAGAACCGTAAATCGTAAACCGTTAACAGCTAACTGTAAAGCGTAAAATCAAGTTAAACAATCACATAAATTCCACTTAACATATATGGGAAAACGCATCAACTTAACGAAACTTCAAATTTGCGTCCTTTGGGTTAAACATCTAAACTAACTAGATCTTATGCGAATGGCTCGATCGTTGAAACAGTCCGGCAACGCTGCGCATCATCAATGCAACAGAATGACACTCTAAATTCTAGATCGTTTGCTTGAGCTCCATCATGGCCATATCCTCAGGTATTCTATTCTTCTGCATAGAGCAGGCGGGATCGTGATTTGTGCAGAGTGCGCCCCCGCCTCGAGGACGAAGAGGAGGAGGATAAGTGACCATCTGTACCGCCAATGCCGCTGTCGCCGCCATCGCTATCGGCGCACTGCCACGACTTGGTCTTGGCCCGAAACAGACGATACTCCTCATTGTGGGCTGGCGCCAGCATCGGCACATAGTCGCAGGGCTCACAGAGATCCGTATAGCTGGCATAGAACTCCTTGTAGCCGTTGTGCAGCAGATACAGCTCGGGATAGTCGAGCGTGGGATAGTTGTGGGTGTGCTCGTTGCGATCGTTGCTGCGCAAGTAGCGCAACAGTTTCGGTCCACGCTCCGAGGAGAATTCGCAGTGGAAGACGTAGATGCGGTGCTGGTCAGCGATCTGATCGCACGGTGGGAATGCGTCCTTGATCTGGGCGCGCGTATAGAGATTGAGGGCGCCACGTATGTGGCCGCCTTCGTATTCGTACGGATAACGACAGTCGATGATCTGGTAGTGATTCTGGAGTTCGGCGAATTCGCCGCGCATTAGACGCGCCAGCGTCTCGCACGAGATGGTCTTCAGATCGCGATGCCGCACGCCGTGCAGCAGCACGGGCAGGGCACACGGCTTACTGAGATCCCCGATCAGCTCCGGCTCGTCGGCCAGGGCGTTCATGATGTCCGCATCGTTCATGGAGGCGGCTTTGCGCATGCTAACGTTGCTCGTCTTAACCGGCGTCACGGCCTGAGATAACACCTTCTGCGGCTGATCGTGCTGCTGCTGATCCTGCTCCTCCTCCAGTTGTTGCTCGGACATGCTGAGGCAACGGCGCACGGTCCTATTGCGTGCCGTGCCCATGCTGGTGCTCTTCAGCTGCCCGCTGATCAGTGCATCCAGATCGCCGGGCAGCTTGTCCAGCGGCCGCTGCTCCATTGACTCCAGCTCAAACATGGCCATATATTCGTCATCCAGAGAGTTGCTGGAGTCGTAGCTGGACGAGATGCTGCTGTAGCTGCGCAGCGTGCTCGACTTGGGCGTCCCACAGCCGCCGCCATCCAGCTGTGTGTCGCGCATATTGTGCGCCAGCTCGGTGATCGGCGAGAGGTGTACGGTGCAGTTGCCGCCGGAGATCTGACGCTGCAGCATGCGCTGCAGTGGCGACTCGTCGCTTACCTTGTGCCGCTTGGCCGAGCGCTGTTCCAGATTGCTGGCGCCATCGTTGGAGTGCAGTGGCTCCTCCAGCATCAGACTCAGTCGCTTGCTTGCCATGCCTCTCGATTTCGATCGCGATCTTTCTATCTCTCTCTCTCCCTCGCTGTTTCTCCTTCTTTCGCGCGTTTTTCTTCAATTTTACTTGTATGTATATATTTATATTGCGCTGTGGCAACAATCCCAATCCCAATCCCGCTTTCGATCCCGATCGCGATCGCGATCGATATTTCGTTTATTTATGATCTTTCCACAATTTTCTTTGGTATTTTGCATGCGGCTCTATTTCTTTCGATGGTCTCAACTGGCGACGTTCGTTTGACTTTGCGTTTTGTCTTCGATTTTCGTGCTCTCTTTGCACGAATTTCACTTATCGTTGGCGCCGTTTTCATTTTTCTCTCCTAGCTCATCCCACACGCACGCACACGTACGCACCCACACATGCACATGCACACGCATACACGCGCGCAGCGGCTTATTGGTAAACAGAGCGCGTTAGAGATGGGCGATAGTTCGATCTTCAACTTTCATTGTTTCAGTGTCAGCTGGCTATTTTCAATTGTTTTTGTTGTTTATTTTTTCACACATATGTATGTATAGATGTACATATATATTTTTGCTGTAAATTCACCACAATTTGACTTGATTTCAAATTTTAACTTGAAGTTTGAACAAAATGTGCTTTTGTGTATGCTACATAGAATACAAATAAAATAAATAAAAATAAATACAGAACATTTTGCTTTTAAATTAATATATCAAACTCAATAATAAATATAAAAATAAAATAAAACGAGAATTTCTAAAAATTAAAAACTTTTAAAAAGGTTGTCTATTTTCAGCTATGATTTTATTTAGATTGCTCTGCTCTCAAGTACATAGTTCTACACATGGTTATACTTATGTATGAATGTATGTGTGCATTGGAGCCCCGTTTATTTTGGCGTTTTAAGCAACAGTCGCTGTCCCTGGTGCGCCTGAATGGCAATTTACTTGCTGGCTGCTTGGCTGTCTGTCCATCTGTCTGGCTGTCAGTTTAATCGGCCACGTTTTAACCTCAGTTGTCGGCCTGGCTAAAGCGTTGCTCTTGTCGCCGCTGCCATCGCCTTCGATCTTTAGCTGGATGTCAATACCAAATTCAAGCAAAGTGCTGTCAAAAGATAATTACCGTTTCGGCTCTTACACACACACACACATACAGCCGCAAATGACGCCAACGCAACAACAACAATAACAACTTGGAAAAAATGTTGTTAACCAGTTTTGTGTTTTGTCATCTCGCTTGGTACATTTCAATAAAACCACTAAAAATGTTGATTAATTTGCAAGATTTCGTTACAGAAGTTGATTCCGAATGAACAACTAGTTCAATAAACTGTATACTGACTACGTGATACTCTGTATTTGTATTTCTCTTTGATCAGTTCAAGTATTTTTCTGGGATATCTGTGAACTCGAATCATTTTCTCATTTTGAACTTAGCTCCAGTCATGATCTTGAACAACTTGTGTACTGACACATACATATGTACAACCCATCCAACTCTCAACGGGAGAGGTAAAGAGCTTTCCGTCAATATATCTAAAAAGCTTCCCATTTGCAACTCTAACTTTTGCCACGCCTTCAATTAACGACGTGATTAGTGCCTTCCTAATTTTCGATTTGCCTAGTCTTCTCTTCAAAAAAGATCATCAATCAAATTAAATATTAAGCCTTGCATATAGTTTTACGACAATTGATAGGGAATACAGGCTCCTTATCAATCTCATTTTGAATTCTTTGTTCTGTTTGAAATAAGGAACATGAAATGGATTACAGTCTTTTACTTAGAGAAATAACTCAGTGGGCAACCGAAAGCAATAGAGTTCGTTGGCGATCGGATAAAAACTTTTTGTTATTATTTCCGTTCTGATTTTTCCCCGATCGATCTGAAGTAAAGGGTCATTGTAGACACTATACATTATACTTTACTGGTATAGAATAGAAAAGTCCTCGTTCAATTTCCTAAAATCAAATCTATAGTTGGTTCAAGTCTGGAGCTTTTATTTGTCACTTTACCAAGGCAGTTTGAGCGCTAAGTTTCTAGGAGTAGTTGAAAGAGTCCGGGTATTCTAGAAGTATGATACGGGACTGGCTTGCCTGCGATATGGGGCGAGTTAATGGTTGTCTGCCTCAATCGGCTCGCACAACTGGCAGCTCCTTAAGGCAACTCTATTGGCAAATGGGCCGAAGACGTGCCACATATTAACAGACAGACATACATAAAGATGGATGTATATATATGTACATATGTATGTATATTTCTCCTTAGTTTTTTTTGTTTGCTCAATTATTAATTTGATACGATATAATTGACATGTTGGCGATGCCAAAAGGAAGCACTAACATGAACGAGCTAAGCCAGAGCGACGCATATTAACGCCACACGTTTGCTGGCCAAAGACCGGCAATGGGACGGACACTCGATCTTGCCCACGTTCCGTTCACATTCACGTTCCACAGTGGAACA
>NW_022045974.1:0-10258 GCF_001654015.2 Drosophila navojoa
AGCTGCTGCTGGTGCAGCTACTGGAGCTGCTGCTGGTGCAGCTACTGGAGCTGCTGCTGATGCAGCTACTGGAGCTGCTGCTGGTGCTGCTGCTGGTACTCCTGCTGGAGCTGCTGCTGGTGCTGCTGCTGGAGCTGCTGCTGGTGCTGCTGCTGCTGCAGGAGTTCCTGCTGGTGCTGCTGTAGCTGCTGCTGCTGGAGTTGCTACTGCTGCTGCTGCTGCTGCTGGAGTTGCTACTGCTGCTGCTGCTGCTGCTGGAGCTGGAGCTGCTGCTGGTGCTGCTGCTGGAGCTGCTGCTGGTGCTGCTGCTGGTGCTGGTGCTGCTGCTGCTGCTGCTGCTGGTGCTGTTGCTGGAGCTGCTGCTGGTGCTGCTGCTGGTGCTGCTGCTGCTGGACCTGCTGTTGCTGGAGCTGCTGCTGCTGGAGCTGCTGCTACTGGAGCTGCTGCTGGTGCAGCTACTGGAGCTGCTGGTGCAGCTACTGGAGCTGCTGCTGGAGCTGCTGCTGGTGCTGCTGCTGGTGCTGCTGCTGGTGCTGCTGATGGAGCTGCTGCTGCTGCTTGAGCTGCTGCTGCTGGTGCTGCTACTTGAGCTGCTGCTGGTGCTGCTACTTGAGCTGCTGCTGCTGCAGGAGTTCCTGCTGGTGCTGCTGTACCTGCTGCTGCTGGAGTTGCTACTGCTGCTGCTGCTGCTGCTGGAGCTGCTGCTGGAGCTGCTGCTGGTGCTGCTGCTGGTGCTGGAGCTGCTGCTGGAGCTGCTGCTGGTGCTGCTGCTGCTGGTGCTGCTGCTGGACCTGCTGCCGGTGCTGCTGCTGGAGCTGCTGCTGGTGCTGTTGCTGGTGCTGTTGCCGGAGCCACTGCTGGTGCTGTTGCCGGAGCCACTGCTGGTGCTGCTGTCGGTGCTGCTACTGGAGCTGTTTCAAGAGGCGCCACAGCAGCATCTGACGGTGCCGATATATTTGCTGGGGATGCTTGGGTTGCCATTACGTTTGCTCGGTTGTGGCTGTGTGGTATGTTGTTAATTGCTTTTTTTACACTTCTAAAAGTCTTTCATTTCCTGAAAATGTTCCGTCGACTTAATATTTGCAATTGTTTCTAAGCTCTTTTTGGCCCAAGTTAGAAAAAGAGAGGTTCAACAAATAGTCACTTTCATTACGAGCAAACAGGTCAAGGTGTATGGTATAAGCGAGAACAGATAAGGCGCTTAGCCTTGGCCTTCGGAAAAGTCAGTGGCCTGAACGAAAGCTACTTTTAAATATGATGCAACCGAAAGGAAAATTGCAATCGAAAAGGGGAAATTACAAGGCCCACGTGAGCTTACAACCAATTTGTCGTCATTCACGCCTCGATCGATAGACTGCAATGGATTTCCTATTGCATTGGCGCCACTTTGGCGAATGTCGTGAAAAAACGCTTGAATGAGCAGAAAAACTAGTGGAAATTTCTGGAAAACAATTTCAAATGATGAGAATATATGGAATAGTTAATATTAGTATATTCTGCACTAGATAAAGCCTCATGATAATTTAATGCAATTAAGTTATAATGTGATTGAGTGTCAATTTCACTCGAAGGATTTATGCTGTTGAAATATTTTCTGGATAAGAAATGTGTTGAATATTACTTGATTTTAAGTTTTAGTTTAAATGATTTATTTTATTTGTTATATTTATTTGAATTGCAAATTTGTTACGCCGTCGAACTATGCGATTGGAATAGACGCGTTGAACTGGCCCAAGCATTGTGTTTTCCCATTTTTCTATGCCTCTTTTCACTAATTTTCCTTCGCCGAGAAGCCCGACGAACGTTCATTGAGAACTTAAAGACTGAAAGAATGTATTTAAGCATGCGGAAAAACCTCGCTTTATGGTGGCTCGACTTAGGTCGGCTTTGTCTCTCTCTCTCATTCTCCATTTCATATATCAACAAGTGTCTGGGATAATTTCTAAGAGAAAAGCTACCACAGAGCAAACAACGACAATAAAAACTTTGTATATATCATGGCAATATAAAATTGTGTTTATTTGAAAAAAATAAATGATTTGATTGCCTTGCATATCGCTTACAGCTGCATGGCGCTCATGTGTAGCTAGTTATTTATTTAAAGCTGATTACTTTCTCGCAGTTGTCAACAAATTGTAATGTAGCTCCATCCAGTGGATATTTGGCAGACGGCATTCAATGTCTGACACTTTGACAAACTGCCACGCAGGAGCAGGAGCAGGAGCAGGAGCCGCTCAATCGGAACACATTAGCTGGTAGAAATGTAATCGCTGCGAACTAAGAAATAAATCTTTCAATTTTTCGAATGAATAAAGGATATAAATGCAGCCAAATGTGAAGCAATTCTCGATTGCAATGCATCCCACGCCGCCTCCTCGATGCTGCTACCAGTTTCAATAGAGTTGCACATGTCACGACAGTAGACAGGACTCTGTAGGGGTCCTGGGGGTGTACGCGAGTGTGGATGTGGATGGGGTTGACGATGAGGAGGAGGAGGAGGAGGACGTTGAGGATACAGATGCAGATGCAGATGCGGATGCGGATGGTTGGGGTAATGTGATCTGCGTACAATTTGCTGCCATCGCGACGTTTAAATCCCAACACACTTGAGACTTGATACTCTCGCAAATAGTTATACAATATCGCCAAGGCAAGCAATCGCGATGGGGCGTACAAAATAAAATAACGGATAAATAAAGGATGGAATAAAGAATTCATTCGCACAAATGCAAAATGCTTCTATGGAAATCATTCCAAGCCCCACTCAAACCTCAGAGCCAAGGCGCACGGCGCAAGGCGCAAGGCACAAGACACATCCGTCGGAGACACTGAGTTTGCCAGCCGTCGTTCCGAGATTGAATTGGCAGTTCAATTTCACGTATTATTGACATTTAAGACCGAGCATCGGATATAAACGGAGACCCGCTGCCGGCCAGACAGCTGAAGCTATTGTCTGCCTATTATTTCATGCGATAAATCAATCGAGTCGTGTGTGAAGAGCGTAAAGGATAATCGAAAGGACGACGGAAGGAAGCGTGCATTTCCGCACTCCTTGAATGGCCATCAAAGAGCAGCTATGCAAAAATTAAGCACATTGTCTGAATATTGATCTGAATGTCACTGAACCGCTTGAGGTACAACACATAAACTATTTTATACATTTTATTTATTCATATTAAATTTAAATTTTCTTTACAAAAAAAGAAACACTTGATATGTAAGTAATTACTGTCATTGGGCACGGACCGCAGGCAAATACAAATACAAATCAGAGCTCGAATCCCGATATAGCACTCCGATTCGATTCGATTCGATTCGGACTGAACGATCTGTGAGCAGGTTTTGCACGCTTCCGGGCGCATTTTGCTAAATTGCAAATATTTTCCAATTCGCATGCATCAGCAGCACGAAATGCAAACAATTTTGCCTGGCAGCCACAATGGCTCACAAAAAGGAAAACTATCAAAAACGAGCTGGCAATACAGTAGCCGACTTGTTAGATACCCTCTAATCAAAGCTGAAATGGAAAAATAAGAGATAATCATCTAAATATGTATCTCTCTTATATTTATTAGCTGTCATCTCATTGACAATTCAGCTATCTATAATAACTGACAAGCCAAGTATTCGCATAGACATCTCTATCCCATCTGCTGCTGAATTGGAGCCAAACTCAAGCTATCTACTCACGGCACTTGATTACGTACAGGGTATTTAAAGCACAGTCCCATTGAAATGGCTACAAAAAATGTGTAGGCCGAACGATTTTCCCGTGCTGTAGCTGCAATTTTTGCCGCGTTTGCCAACACTGGTTGCAGCTGCAACTGCAACTGCAGCTGCAATTTATTTTCGGTTTGATTGGTTTCTTTTTTCCCTGATTTTTCTTTTTTTTTTTTACCTTTTGCACGTGCTTAATTGCACTGTGAGAGGGGAGCTCAGGGAGATGGGGCTCGCTTGAAAGGTCGCGCTCATCAGGGGCTTTAATAAATTATTCAAATTAACACGCATCAGTCCGAACTGCTCGCACTAACTGATTGACTGACTGGCTGACTGAGTCACTGTCTGTCCGTTTGTCCGTCAGCTTTGTGGGTCTGATGCTGCGTGGGCGTGGCCACTGGTTTGTGCGTGTTAATGGACGCTGCGTGCCAACAGTTTGCGGTCTGCAAAAACCAACAGCAACAAAAAAGTAGCGAACGAAAATATAACTTCACACGCTGCTAAAAAGTAACACATTTCAACAAATACACACACACACACACACTCGCAATGGCATACCTATGAACACCTTTCGACCACACACTGTATGTGTGTATATAAAAAGGTAAATTTACTGCATATTTCACGCATTTTTATTTGCATTCACATGGGAATGTGCCAAGGGAAAGGGCCGCGGGGGCATGGGGCATGTGGCATGAGGCAAGGGGCAACGGGCAAGTAGGGTGCCGGCAGGGGGCGTCCACAGAGCGGCATTCGCATTCAGAGCTTTTGACACTTGACAACATGATTGTTTTTAAAGCCAGTGATAAATTATGCAGCACACAAAAATCTACTCGACACATACTAGCGCAAACAAACAAATTCCCAGCAGCGGCAAAAGGAAAATGTCCACACAATCACAACACAAAATGCTCATAGCAGAGAATTCCGCAAAGAGGTGAAATATTTGTTACTTGCTTTTGAAACCGAAACTTTTACAAATGAATAAAATTTCGATATCAATGTAGATGTTAAATGAAAAATAAATGGATTACTTTGTGCTGCCTTTGAAGGAAATATGCAGTGCAGAGTTCAGGAATCAGAGTTTTCTTTGATATGCAATTTTTAATTGAGTCAAAAAAGAAATCAAATGAAAATTTTAAATGACAATTGGAGATATATTTAAATGTACATTAAGATATATAAATATATTTAATGAATACTTGCATTTTTATGTGTTTACTAAGTAAATTTATATATTTATATACACGCATTTATATGTATTTAAATTTAATAAATATTTGCAGTTGTATGCATTCATTAAATATATTTATACATGTATTTTAATATAAACTAAAATTATTATTTGTATATATTTATTAAATAAATCTAGATACTTATATACATGCTTTTATATGCTTTCATTAAATATACTTTAATATACTTATATATATATCTCAATATAAACCGAAATGATTTAGGCACTCACACCAGCTAGATATTCCACTGGGAGCCATTGTAAAACATTCAGCGTATAATTTTTTAAGTTGTGGATTTTGAATTTAATCACAACGTATTTATGCCGTAATTGGCACAATGAAGCCGAGCTAAAAATGTTCATAAACTAATTAAGATCTCGTTCGAGCTGAGCCACGGAATTGCTCTTTATTGTTTGTTGCCATTTTTTTCGCCTTTTTCGCCATTTTCGCTTGACTTTTTGCATTCCTTTTGCAGCTGCTTGCGGTAAATTAGCTCGGCTGCCGCAATGTATTTAACGCAGCTCAAAGCCGAGCTGAAAGGGTTGCAGACGGAGGCTGTGCAAACAAATCTTGAAAGCCAGCGAGAGCCCGCCCACTTTTTGTTGTAGCTGGTAACTGGGCAATTCGCGTAACTTTTATCATTAGTCCGCTGGGAAATTTAACGGGCACTTAAGTTCCTCACTCGTTTTCAACTTATTTTCTCAGCTACTATTGTTTCGCCATTTTTTGCGCAATCTCGCGTTAGTTTTTCAGCTTGCTTCTAGGCGAAGGGGGGAGAGGGCAGCATGTAGAGAATGATTGGAGGGGTCAGAGAGAGGAGAGAGAGGGAGAGTGTGGAGCTGTTGCGGCTGTCACCTTTAACATTCGCTGCATCGAGCCAGCATTCCGCACCTCGACGGCGCACGGAGCACGGAGCACGGGGCGTATACGGAATGAACACGAAATTTATTTTATGCGCTATTTTCGGCCAGAGGCAGCAGCAGCCGTACAAACAGACCAAACAATCCAAAAAGGTTAGCTACATCGTTTATAAGAACTTTTCTTTCAATCTTTTTTTTTTTTTTTTCTTACTTTTATCAACTGTTTTTTGTTGCTGCTGCGAAGTTCTGCTCTGGCAGACCTACACTTTTATTTTAAGTTTCTTGTAGCATATATTGCTGCAATTTATTTTATTGCATTTCGTGTAGAGTCTTTTTTATTTAGGATTTAATTTAGTTTACGAATCGCTTCTCATGTTTGCCGAGCTGAGCACAGAAAATTATGCTTCACTCGGAAATTTAACAAGTTGCCAAGTTTTTAATATGAAGCCTCAAACTTTTTCGATTTGTATTTTTTGGCTCGGCCTTCTCTATCTTTTCTTGCATGAATTGGCGCTATAAAGTGTATCTTTATGTTTTGGGAGAAGCCATTTTGAGAGCCGCTGCGTCGGATTTGAAGTGAGCCACTTTTAATTAACGTCGTCAATAAACATAAATATGTCCCAGTTGAACGATGCCTGGGCCGTGCAGCTCATGGAACTTGTGCAGGAAGTTGGCTCAACGGTTGCTCAAGCAGTCGGCATATCTCATTGATGCATTTCGTTGACTGCTTCTGGTGACATTCTCTAAAATGGCTGGAAACCGAGCTTACGCACGTCCTTTCCGGCGCATTTCTTGGAATAATCTTACATGCGTATATCAAGTATACGTATGTGTCCAGAGCATACATATATTCACACTGCTGAATGGCTGCTATCAATGCTGTTTGCACCATGATACTGGCCATTAAACAACAACACTTCCGGCACACACACACACACACAGACACACACACACGCAGACACGTCCATTGTCATTTGCTAGCCAAATACTTGCAGCATGTTACAAAATTGCATGAGCTCGTGTCCACAGAGCCAAAAGTTCTGTCTCTATGGTTTCAGGCCAGGAGCTGGGGGCAGGCTTTAAGAAATGTCAATTACATTTGTCGATGTGGCCGTTGTTGCTGTTGCTGTTGTAGTTCTTGTTGCTGAAATTTCAAATTTTCATCCTCGGCCAAGCCTTTGCCAAGGCAAGGCTGAAACATGTCCGCATTCCGCTCATTCACTTCACTTCCACTCACCCACTCCGTGTGCCATTTGTTCAACGCTTCAAATATGCTCGACTCGGGTTTTGCTTTGTGGATTTGAGCACATGTCAAAATTTCAACCATTGATGTATGTACTCTTTGATAAAACTTCGAGAAAGGACCGCATGTATATAGTTTATGCATTTTTCACAGAATACAATAAATTTCTCATATACGATTGTCTTTTAACTTGAAGCTATTCTCTTGTTGAAGCTCAAACTATGCACTTAATCAAATTATTTATTTTATTGAGTTTCTGACTCTGGACTGGACTTTTTGCAACTATGAAACGAATTTTTGTTTTAAATAAAATTAAATAAACCTTAAATTGAAACAATTTATTGTTATAGAGAGTTTTAAAGTCTAACTCCTTTATAAGGATTCCCTACATTCCTTAGCATCTTGGGGCTCAAAAACCAATCACAAATGCTGCTCGCCTGCACATTCAAATATGCAAATTTAAACTTATAAAAATATATTGAATAATAATATAAATAAATAATAATATATATATTATGAATGGGTAATGAATGAATCAAATGAGCTCAAAGATTATTTACAAAATCCTAGAACAGTTCCCATAACAAACTCGAGTCAGAGAGAGTCTCGCCTTGACTAACATTTTGCGTTGGGTGTGTCACACATGCCGCACTGATTCGATTTTGATTTTCTGGGCACATTCCGTCTGGCGCGTTGTAGTCGAATCGTGCAACAAATGTTAACTGTGATTTGTGGCACTTTCCCAAGTGTCAAACTGATTTTGTGCTGAGCAAATTTACACAGGCAAACGCCGTGCCAGCTGTGCCTCGACTCTAAACAAACTGCAAAATATTACAATGGATCACAATATGAAACTCGTTTCATTTTGCGATTATATATCTCCATAGATGCCCATGCAGTTACTCGTTTAAAAATTACCCTAAGCACCAGTACGCCTCACTGAAGCAGCGGCTGCATTGCATTTTACCTATGAATCTCGATGCCAACTCGAGTCTCAAGTTTTTGCTTTGCCTTGGCAGCTGCTTCGCTTCCATTTGGAAATCTCCATTTATTGTATTGAGTGCATTGGTGCGTGCACAATTTATTTACCATTTCGAAATTTATTTCTATTTACCATTTATTATTTTTTATTATCTTTGCAAGATTTTGTATGAATGCCTTGTGGATAGAAATTATATGATAAGACTATGGCATATAATAAAATATAATTGTACTGTGAACAGTTACTCAGATGAGTAAATCTCTTCTTATTTGTAAGCTTTCGTTCCACATAATTGACTTTCTTTTATGTTAGTTTTATACAGGGTATTTTCAAGTCAACTACCATCTAGAGCTCGGCCGTATTTATTTGATTTTTATAAAGCTATTGAGTTTGATTTTGCTGAACTGCACTGCAATTGCACTCAAGCATTCTCTATGACGAGTTTTTGCTTGGCCATTCGACATGAACTCAGAGCTTAAGTCACTTGTTGTTGTTGAATGGTTCTTATATATATGTATATGTCAAATATAAATAAGTATATCTCTATATAACGTATAGCATATTGGGAAATAACACTAAGCGCCTTTTCAAGTTTAAGCTTATTTGACTGGCAATGCAATATTTTACAATTTTGGGCTTGGACAGTATTAATTCAGTTTGAATTGGGCCAAGTGAGGTAAGGCTAGGTCAAGCTTACTGTTTTAATATACTAATTTATTCCTGTTTAATAATTAAGAAGGTTTAACTCTGGCTTATGTTAAACTGAGTTAATCCATAACTCTCAACCTCTGTTTGATTTCGATAAGCACTAATTATCATTTCGTTAGATCTCATGTCTTTGAAATTGGCATTTACAACTGAAGTTTACACACTTATCTCTTATTATTTTTCATTTTCAATTCTAGTTGGAAACGTGGTATGGGAAATTGTGCTAAGGCAGCAATTTGCACTTCATCGTATTAAATGTGCCCCTATTAGCTTAACAAGTACCTGACAAATAAGTTAATCCTCCTGCGTAAACACGAACGCACATTAACGCACCCACCCAAACACACACACACACACAGACACAGCAGGAGGGAAAACCCAACTAAACTCCCTCGCCTGCCTGCTTGCAGCATTTCATCAACTTTCACAAAGAGCAGAAAAAGAGGAGGCAAAAGAAAAAAAGTGGAGAAAGACTTCGCCCCCCTGCTGCTCCACAATGAGGAGCTTTGGGGGCTAGATATGCGTTGGCTGCTGCGCCTTTTGCTCATTTCCAAATACGGGCGACCTGAGGTTTGTTTTAATTTGCAGCTGCTTTTCTATGGAACTGGCTGCTACTGCTTTTCCATTGTCTTCCACCATATGGGAGGCAAAACTTTTGCATTTTCTCATTTTCGGAAAATGTGCAAAGGGATTTGCTTTTCATGCTTGTGCTGCGCGTATTTGTATGTTTATGTTTTGTCTGATACGATTTCGGCTTTTGTCCCTCTGTGCTGGAGTACGAGTATCTCGCTGCGCTCTCCTCCTTTGAGACAACGCGAGCAGATAGAAAAGGGGCGGAGTCGGCGCCCAAATAAATAAAGACCAAGTACATCTGTTTTACCATAAATTCTATCCGAGTCTCTCTCTCTGTGTGTGTGTGTGTGTGTGTGTGTGTGAATGCTGTGTGGGCGTATTCCCTAAATTACAGACTAGCAAGTACACACGCATTAGGCATGCACACAAACATACATATAATTATTTATCCCTATATGTATTTCCATATATATTGTGTCGACGCAATGCTAAACCTGTTTTGGTATCTCGGCCAATGACTGCGTTTTAAGTGCACCTCGATGCCTGCCTGAACAAAGCAATGTGGAATCAGAGCAATATGTAACATGTTCATGTTCATGATTAGTGACATGTGAAATATTATATTGTGAAATATCATATGCTCATATATATTGAATTCTTGTCAAATTTCTCTGTTATGACAGCTATATTAACTTCAATTATATTGAGGCATATTATTTATATTTTTTAATACATTTAAATTATTTTCTTTATTTATTTTTACTATATAATTACAATTAGTATCTTTTATTGTAGATATTTTTTTGCTTTTCTATTTATTTATTTATTATTTATTTTATTTTTACTGACATATAATATTAATAACTTTTTGCAAAAATTTTTTTATTATTATTTTTTATACCCTGAACCCATTGAAAATGGGAAATCAGGGTATAAT
>NW_022045974.1:10268-37768 GCF_001654015.2 Drosophila navojoa
GCGCGGGCGCGTGAGGGTGGATGCATGTGTATGTATGTGTGCGTGCATAAAAGAAATGCAGAATGATAAGAATATCAGCTTGGAGGGTTCAGGGTATCTCCTAGTCGAGCAGTCTCGACTAGAGTCTTCTTACTTGTTTTTTTTAATTTTTACTGACATATATTTTTAAAAAATGTATGCTAAAAATTTTTTTTATTATTATTTATTTTATTTTTACTGACATATATTTTTAATAAATTTATGCAAAAAATTCAGTCTACAAATTTTAATTTATTTATTGATTACCTTTTTTCATTACCTTATTTAATTTTAGATATATTCTACATTTATTTGCCATAAAGTTTTGTATTATTTTTATATATTATTTTCTTTTTACTTTCTTTGTTTCTTTTTTGGTATTCCATATTTTTAAAGTAAAGCAAACTATTTTGATGAGCTAGTACCTCAAAAATTTTCGATAGGCCAAGTGTATGCTTAGAGAATTCCCATTTCAATTTGATGAGTTTTCTCCAATAAACGCCAAGCTCTTTGAGTTTTTTTCCATTTCATTGCAGGTCTCTCAAAAAGTCTTCAAATATCAATTAAAAATGGTAATTAAAATGCCAAAATTTGAGTTATATTTGTGTTGCTGGTTGCCACACCCGATACACACACACACACACACACACACACACACACACACATACTGAAGGCATGTATGTGAAGACACTTCCGGGTGGGCTTTGCCATTAGACGTGTGCTCTAAACGTGCGTGTGTGTGTGTGTGTGTGTGGCAGGCCAAGAGTTTGTTTGCTCAGAGGGCCAGAGCTCGTGCTGGGGCGGCTGCTGTCGGCGGGCAAATTACATTGTTTTATTTGAATTACGATTCGTTCAATATCCTGGCCAGGCGAGCCGGCCGTGCCGAGCCGAGCGAACTTGACTGACTGACTGGCCAGAAACATAAAAGCAGCTTAGCTGTAATTTAATTTGTGCCACTCAGCGCCAAATGCGTGTTCATGTAATTGTCTCAGCGGGTGAGTGTGGGTGTGGGTGTGGCTGCGACAGCGGGGCGTATGCGTAATGTGAAGCGATGCTCGCATACTTGTGCTTTAATAATAGGTTGCATATCATTAAAGAGCGCGCCGAGATCAACGTAATTGAATAAATCAACGCCAAGGACATAATGGGCCCGGCACCCGGCAGCCGTCTACCGGCAACCGGCATTCGCATTCCGTAAATTGGCTCACTTTTGATTCGCTTGTACGTGCTGGGGCTTTTAAAACAATTAACTTTTCAAACTTTGCGCATTCCAGCCATGTAACTTTTCGTAAACAACTCAACTCTGGCCACACTTTGCCGACCCCGGCAACTCTTTCGTTCGGCTCCGCCCCGGCCATGCTGCTGCACGCCTTCGCTTCACCTGGCCGTAACGCTGTTTATTTTGTCTGCGGCGCACTGAATGCTGAGAGAATCCGGACAGGACAGGACAGGACAGGAATCTGCGCTTCATGTGGCACCAGTCCAACCGACTCGAGCTTATTTTCAATCTTTCTTTTTTTCGCTTCTGACGTCGCACGTGCGCCGCGCCACCAGCACGTGATATAAAAAATGGCGCCCCGGCAAAAAGCAACTGTAAATACAAGGATGATGGCTTACTTAGCCGGCCAGGTAATAAATGGCCATAGTCGCCACAGCCACAAATGATGCTTGAGCTCGTTATCCTGGCAGCCACATAGATCCTTTCGCCAAGAAAATTGCTCCAGCCCCAGCCGCACTCAGCTCTCGCGAAAATATGATGAAATATCATAATAAATTGCATAACTTAACGATAAGCGCGCCGAGGTCCCAGTTTATAAAGGAATAAAGTAATCTTATAATGGTCTTGAGTAATATTTTAATAGCTGTACTTACAGCTGGCCAGTTGAATGAATGAATGGGTGCAGCGACTGAGATTTGTTTAAATGCTCTCGGCCATATATTTGCCATGGAATGCGACTAACTGTATGAGTGCTCGATGCGCGCCGTGAAGTCCTTATACTAGTAAGTAAATCTGTTCTTAAGAAGCTTACTTTTTTCATCAAGAGTTAGCCCTGTGGAAATGTCGACCTTGTTGGCGAGGGGGAAATAATGTAAGGAAATGAAAAAACTGTTCAGCTGAAGAGCTTATGGAAAGCTCGTGGCTAAAGCCTTGTAAATTTTGAATTAAATTTTTTAAATATTTAATATTATATATTATAACAAATTTATTAAAAAAAGAAAAACACATATGTATATTAAATAATATATATTATATTCTGTTCAGTTGAGTATATGTCAGCTAATTCACCTCCACTTGGCTGCGAGGGATAATAATATAAAGAAATGTAAATTATTTAACTGAAGAGTCCCTAAAGTAATATAAATGAGAAAAAAATTGTATGATATATTAAAGATATACTTTAGCACATACACATATATTTTATAATATATATTATATTATATTATTATTTTTTTAATTATTATTATTTATTTAATATTTATTTAATTATTATTATTTATTTAATATATATTATATTATATTATTATTTATTTAATTTTTTTTAAGATTTTTTCAATTAAGTATACGTCAGATACACCCTTTAAAAACTCCTACTTATTTATATATATATTATATTATTATTTATTTAATTATTCTTATTTATTTAATTTTTTATTATTATTGTTATTTATTTAATTTTTTAAAGATTTTTTTTCAATTAAGTATACGTCAGATACACCCTTTAAAAACTCTTATTTATTTATTATTATTAATTATTATTATTTATTTATTTATTATTATTATGTATTCTTATTTAGAGTTCAATTTATCAGCTATCTCATGTTCGATTGTATATCCACTCATTATTCAGACTCAACTTTCTCACATCACTCGTAGCCATCACAATGGAGCGAAATTCTGTTTCTGTCTATTGTGCCATATTGCGCCATCTGTGGGCATTGCTTAAATTTTAGCTAAGGCCATACAGAAAATGATGTGAGCTCTATGTGGGCGTGGTCCAACTGCATGCGCGGCGCTCCATCACACACTTAGAGTAGAGTTTTTGCAAGACCGCAGCAGTCAGTGTCTATCTGGATTTTCTTTTTTTATTGAGGCAAAGACATATGCTTGGCACTTAGGTGCTTAGCCAGCAGCAGTTCGCTTTTTTGCTACCTTTCGCGCAGGTTGAGCTAGTTTTTCTATTTTCTTTTCTTTCCTTCTGTTCTCTCTTTTTTTTTTTTTTTTGCAGCTAGCGCGCCCTGTAAGGTCGCCCTTCGGCGCTTTTATTCAGCAAGTTTTCTGGCATTTTCGAGACTCACGTATGTTTGTGGTAAATGTTTTTCAATTTCTTTGCAAGAAACTCGCCAAGCGCAACGCGTTCTACAAAATGCACACAAATTCAGCGTTTTATTCGCACCTGCGGCTGTCTGGCCTTTTCAAGGTGTTTAACTGTGGGCAATTTAGAGTGTGTGCGTGCGTGTGTGTATGCGTGAGTGTGCATGTCTGTGTGAGCGGAAATAGAGCTTATTATGGCCCACCCATTTCGGCTTTCAGTTAGCCCTCAAAGGGCCATTCGCTCTCTCATTTCACAGCGCGCAGATGGCTTTGAATCGAATTGAATGAAATAGAAAAAGCGCCATAGAATTTTCCCTGAATGGGCCTTCGTTTAGATTTCACACACAATTCTCAAGAGCCGACTATGCACTTGGGCCATGCCAAGCTGTTGGCACTTCTCTAACTGATGTTTATGATGGTATATGTGTGCGTATGTGTGTGTGCTTGTTTAGCTAGCTTGTTAATCTTTAGCCACTTGAGGCAGGAAGCAACAACATTGAAATAGATTAAAATCTTAAATGATAATTAACCTGAATGCTTAAGGGGAATTAAAACTCTTTCACAGTTTGAAGCAAGTCAAGGCTGATAAGCTGGCAGTTCGAATTTGAGAAGAGTGTATGAAAACTAATCCAGATACAATCATTGAATGATTGACTCACTGACTCATTAACTGATTGACTCATTGACTCATTTCCTCATAAACTCATTGACTCATTGAATCATTGACCTATTGACTCATTGACTAATTGAATCATTGAATCATTCACTCATTGACACATTCACTCATTGACTCATTGACTAATTGAGTCATTGAATCATTCACTCATTGACACATTCACTCATTGACTCAATTACTCATTGACTCATTGACTCATTGACTCATTGACTCATTGACTAATTGAATCATTGAATCATTGACTCATTGACTCATTGACTCATTGACTCTTTGATTCATTGACTCACTCGCTCATTTGCTCGTTTGCTCGTTTGCTCATTCGCTCATTGATTCACTGACTCATTTACTCATTTACTCGTTCACTCATTGATCCATTGACAAAAGCTGAAAATATTCCCATGAAATAGCATTCGATATATTGAAGCTTAAAGGCCCTTAAAGCAATTATGGTCCATCTTACGCAAATGAACTATCTGTGGCTAAATCAGTTCCTGATTAAATTTTCGCGAATAATACGAGTCGAGTTGCTTTGCAGTGCGCTGCATACGTAAATAGGGAGGCGAGGTCAAGGCAGATAAAGGTACAAGTTGAAGGCTTTTCCAGCTGCCAGTTGAAAAGTGCATAATTATGGGCGTGGCACTCATTTACTTTTGCGCTGAATTAATTAAAAGTTCACTTATGCACGGAATTTGCATAAAAATTACATTTTAATTGCGCTTCATTTGTGAAGAGCAGCGCAGCGCCTCTGCCAGCGACTTTTGAGTCGAACGCGTTATGAAAACTGCCCGCGATTTTCGCCCGGAAGACAACAAGAAAGACAATGAAAGGCAACGACGACGATGGGGTGGCGGTATGGTGGTATGCGTATATAAGCGGGCGGAATGCAAGAGCCAGAGCAGGGCCGAAGTGCGCTCGAGACAGACAAGAACACTCAGCGAGACACTAGAAAGCGCACTTGCGTCGCGTAATGAAAAAACACGTTTCTTTAGCTCCACATCTTGGCTGCAACAAAGGCCAGGAGAATTGCGAGAATATT
Source organism: Drosophila navojoa (assembly GCF_001654015.2). The sequence goes on from NW_022045974.1 coordinate 15,312, forward strand.
TTTATGGAAATCCCTTTGACTCGCGCTCGACGCTAAGCAAACAAATTGAAATATTTATTAGATTTTACAGACGCTTGCATAAGCATTTGTAAAGCACCAATAAAAGTCACAGGGCAAAAGGATGAAAGACAGCCAAATACAATTAGTTGGAATATTGCTGTGAATATATATTTCGACTCATCCCGAATCATTCTTGCCACTATGCAGAAATTGAATTAGAATGCCAAAACATTTTTGCCCAGGAAATGCGATTTAGATTGACTGGGATCAGTCAACCGCAGTTGGGAGTTTTCAATTATTGACTAGTTGAATGTATTTTTTACTAAATGACGATAAGCGAATGGATGCCATGCAGTCCATAGATATTGGAATTTGCTAATTTGGAAATATGTGAACAATTTGCAAAGCTAATTACCGCAGCTAAGCGCTTCATTTGGGCCACAATTCAATGGAATTCAATGACAGAAACTAAAAACAATAGAAATTAAATATAATACACGCTGACTCGCTGCCCGAATGAAATAAAAATGCAAATATGCTGTGTGTTCAGTGTGCGATAAATGGCCAACGGAATGAATAAACTGAATGTGGCTGAGTGGCTGAGTGGATGAGTGGCTGAGTGGACGCGTGAATGAATGGCTTGAATAGTCTCAGTTTGGCTGTAAAATGATTTTTTGAATGCTTTGCATATTTTGCACGCATCAAAGCCGACGACCGGCAGGCAGCTAATTAAAACCAAATGCTCGATTAAAAATATATTTCAGCATGCGCATAAATACACTCACACATATGTATTTACTATATATATGTATATGTATAACTATAATGGCGACTAATAAGGCCTGGCCCACTCGTGCCAAGCCCCTATTCTATTGAAACCGCAGCACGTTAACAAAAAAGTGTTAATTTAAATTTCGATACGTGCTGCGCATGCAAAATGCTGCCAACAGAGCCAGAGCCAGAGCCAGAGCCAGAGCCAGAGCCAGAGCCAACGTGGGGCCAAAGGTTGCGCCGTTTGCCAAAGCTCAGCCCTCTCCAGGCCCCACGCCGTGCTCTAACCCATTTGCCTAGGCCACCCTTGGCCGCCCCGCTGCCCTTTGGATTGTCGCCCCGCCACGTACGCAGCGCCGTGCGCAATTTTATGCACGTCCAGCGTGTAAAACACCTAAAACACCAGCGCGCGCCGACCCGCAGTTGGCCCCAGCGCCCCATTGCCACGCCTTGCCCCCACGCCAGACCCCGCTGTGCCGCCATTTGCGTTATTTTCGCAGCGGTTTCCGACCTGGGCCGTACCCCAACGCACGTTGCCATCGATTAGTTTTCATTTTGTGAGCAATTTTGTGCATTGGCTGCGCTGATTATGCCACCCAGTGGCTTTGCGCCCACACGCCCACGCCCCCTGCCACAGCACACATCACACACCTCGCAGCCCGCAGCGCACAGGTCGCGGCACGAATGCTCATGGCTAACTATTGCCGTTAGCTGTCAACGGCCCATCACTCCCGCCGGCCCATGGCTGCTCGAGTGGCTTTGCATATTCCGTGCTGCGCCGCCCCCACACCCAACCGCCCACCCATCATTGCCCAGCTGGCCACGACGATCGCTGACAACAAATGCATTTTCGCCAAAGCGGAGCGGGGCGTGGGGCGGGGAGAGGCGTGTCAGACCAACTGCTTTGAATTCGTATTTCACGACGACATTTATTTTTTTGACACCTCTCGCCCAATCTAAAGAGCCAAATTTGGATGATTTATAATTTGAGTATGTATGTAAATTTGGATGTCATATCACATATCCAAATATGGAAACTCGTATTCATTTCGAAATTCATCGTTAGCAAACTAAAAAATAAATTACAATAATAATTGAGCTGCGCTATAAATTTAAACATTTTACAGTTTCAGCACTCATCTCATCTTCGTGATGTGAGCAAGTGTTGTGCTTAGATGAGGAATAATCAACTGATTAGCAGCTGATTATCGCTATGGCCTTGTTTTAAAGTGTTTCTCTTGCAATGGTTCTCCACGGAGTTTGGTTTGAGAAGGAGCCGGAACCATATGCATATGGTTAATGCTCATACATTCCACGGTACTTCATCTCTCTCTCACACACTCTCTCTCTCTCTCTCTCTCTCTCTCTCTCTCTTTCACACACAGGCAACAGCAACAAAATGTGAAGAGCAAATGTCGAATTAGACGTTGAAGCTGAGCCCTGCTCATGGCTACTGAATATGCAAAGAGCAAAATGAGGCACAGATATGCTTTTTTCTTACTTTCAGGAAATCCATTCATGACTCTTTGTCTAGCTCTTAGGGCAAAAAGAACTCAGGAAACTTAAAACTATATTTTTTTTTTTTTTCATTTTTATTTTTTTTTTGATTAGAAAAACAGACTGGATCGACGTGACTATAGAACCTAACATGTTTTGCATATATCAGGTTGCTTATCGAACACAACTTGAAAAAAACTTTGTAAATTAAAATGGACTCAAAATATTAAAAAATTAAAAATAAAAAAAAATAATAATTTATACAACAATTTATTGCTGGCAAAGCAGAACAGGTTTTTAAATTAAATAATAAATCATAGAAAAATATATAAATACTAAAAACATTTTTATTTTTTTTTATATTTACTTTATTTACTATGCATATTTAGCTCAGAGTAAGAGTCGCATCGACTTAATGCGTATTTGGCATGCCGAATAATATTTGGCAGCTGCATGTTTCATGTAAAGTGCACAGAGAGCATAAAATAGCAAAGGAAAAGTCTTTAATGTCAAAATATTTGTTATTTATGATTTTTGTATGGGAAATGCCTAAAATCGCTGCAGTGGAGCATATCTCATATCCAAGTGTTGTGTGCAACTTTTGGCTGCCACACTAACTGTCTCTCTCTCTCCCTGTCCCTCTCACTCTCTCAGTGTGTGACTCTGCAGCGATGTTTGGCCGTGTTTAGTTTTTCCATTGCACAAACAAGAAAATTCGCATAGGTCGAACACGTCTGAGCGAGCGCAGCCAAACAAATTGCCAAAACACACACACACACACACACACGTGTGTCTCTCTCTCTCTCTGTGTGTGTGCACTTTATGCATGACATGATTTTATGATTTTATCAATCAAAATGAAAATATATTGATCTGATTGATTTACGCGCTGCAATAGCTTCAACCCTCTAACCAACCCCCACCCACACCCTCCTCAACATGACCTTTATTCAAAGGAGAAATATTGTTTGAGAGCTTCAGAGTTATTGAAATAGCGGCATGTGTGCATAGAGAATTGCCTAACTAGAACAGATTGCGAAGAGCTCACTGCGAATACTAGCCTAGCTTAGTAAGGGTAAATATACAAAAAGTATAGTTTCTAGTTTCCGTCTAATCTTATCTTAAGTAAACAAATATACATATTTCGTTATTTAATCGCGGCGCACAAAACATATTTCCATAAAATTAAAGGAAATGTCTACATTTTGCTCTCTGCTGTAATTCAATAGTCTTTTATCAAAGTGTACCCACACACACACACACACACACACACACACACATGTATGCTTTCACTTTAATGGAGACATATTTAAGGGCATTTTCTCTCCGAGTTTATTTAATGCGTGTTTTGCTGTTTTTTATGCTGCCGACTGGGCGCTGATTTTGCTACAATAAAGTCAATAAGGCGCGAAAATCGAATGCGCTGTCAAAGCCAATGAAGTGTGCCATAAAAGGAAAAAGTCGAAGTCGAGCTGTGGGTTTTCCACGCGCACTTTCATGGCGCTTATTTATGCATTTCCAGCTCGCGACACACGCTGGCTGCATCTTAAAGCGCGAATACTTACAAATACGCCCATATCCGCATAAGCACAGACATACATATATGCATATGTATGTATGTGTATATGTATGTGTGTGTATCATCTCGCATAAATGAAAAGAGGAGAATGCAGAAGGCGAATGGAATATTTCCCATTAAATGTGGCGCAAGTGAGCTTCGTTTCGATGAGCTGTAAATGAGGAATTCAATACTATTTGTAATATGCTTAAGCAAAGAGAGCGCATTGCAATTGCATTGAAGTGATTGCAATTCGTATAATTGCCAAATCACACGTGCAGCTCGGCTCTCTTGGATGTTGCGTATACGCAACGTAACCCAGTGCATACACAAAAATGTTGCGCAGCAAACAATTGAAGCTAGAGGGGGGGTGGGGGTAGTTGGCAAACGCTCGGCACTGCAACTGCAAAATGCCAACAATAAAACCAATTTGGTAGCAAAAACACAATGGCCATAATATGAAAATGGCCAACAATTTGCCGCAAACATTTACCAATTATATTTAGTACCCTCCAAAAGCCGAAGCCCCTCCCCCCTCGCCCCCTGGCCAACATCAATGACACTGCTGGCAAAGGCAGAGCAGAGCACATTCTGTTTTGGCCTGGCATTGGCCGTTTGCGAGCTTTGGCCATGTTTGCACTTGGCTTAAAGGGCATCGCAATTAGCCAGGCTTCGACTACAGCTGCAGTCGACGTCGACGTCGCTGCTAGTGCAACGCATCGAGTGCACTTCAGCTATATTCTCTTCATAAATACCTTAGCTACGGCTGCAGAGCTTAAGCAACTGTTATGCATTAGGCGAGCTGGAGCCGAGAGCATTTAATACCTAAAGAAACTACAACAGGCAAGAGTTATTGTTGCCGTAGGCTACTCATCAACTACTACTACTATAGCAAGGGAAATTCACATACAGATATGAGAATAAATGTAGTTTTTATATATATTAATTTTCTTAGTAATATTTCTTTAACTCTATATTTATATAGATTTAAAGCTGATCTATAAATTTAAAAATATATTTTAGTATATGAAGCTATTGTTAGTGTATTCCAGCTGCGACTATTCACTGATTTCAATATTCTTTTTGGGTCATGACGGTGTGCGCGCTAACGGCACGAATGTCAGCAAACCGATTTGGAAATTCATTTAAATGGCAAATTATAAATTATTAAAATTAAAATTAAACTGCGTTTTTTATACACATTTATATCAATTTGCTAGTTGTTTACATTGGCAACTGAATTGACATGCAAATTTCAGTGCAGTCGGCCGCCTCTCGTCCACCTCGAAATGCATAATTAAATGCGCTGTCGGGCATTGTAATGAGGGCAAACAGTTTGCCAACGCAAATTGCAAACATGAATTTAATTAAAAAGTTAAGAGCAACAAACGCCGGGCAAATCAAGCATTTATTTGATTTGAGGCCCACAAAGTGAAGCGAACGCTGCTGAGCTGCGAGCCCAAATGAGCAAATTATGTAAAGCATTTCGGAGAGGCCTCGAAAACAGACGGAAATCTCATATTATAGCTTTGCCCATGCATTAGTCGTCCTGCACAAATTGCATATAACTGTATTCATGTACATATATATTTTGATTGAATTATATTTTAGAATTGGTTTACAAATGAGCAGCTGTATTATCTTTGAGCTGAAACCACATTTGCATGCCATTTCAATTGGAATCGAACAAACCCGCATTCGCCAATAGCCTTTGCTGCTTTCCATTGCAATGCCGCATAATGATATTTAAATATTTGTTGCCGGCAATCGAATGCGTTACATTCCTGAATAGATTTCAATATTTCACGCATCAATGTTGGCTCCATTTTTCGATATAAGTGCATTAAATGCGCTACACTGCGTATGAGTAATGCAGTCACCCGAATACACACACACACACACACACCCACACACACACACACACACACACAGACACACTGTTGCTTTTAAGCATCATTAATTTGCTGTGGGTCGTGGTGCGCCTCGTCCAGACCAGTCGAGAGTAATTATATGGGCATAGATAGCCCGGCCAGTGCTCACACACAGAATACTTTAAAATGCATGAGCTCCTATCGCTGCGCCATGCATAACAATTGTTTGCACAACGGGGGCAAGGGGCGCAATGGAGGCTTATGGGCAATTTTCAATGTGGCCAATGGGTGGTTAACTATTTTTGGCGGCCATCCAATTATAAACGACGCCAACTAATCGAACCCGAACCCGAAGCCCCAGCCCGAAGCCCGAGCTCGAGCTACCCGAAATTTGAAAAACCAATTCCCCTCTGCTGCGCCACTCAAAGCTTGGCTCGACTTTAATTTGATTTTGTTGATGTAGGTGTTGTAACTAGTGATGCTGCTGCTGCTGCTGCTGCTGCTGCTGCTGCTGCTGCTGCTCCTGCTGCTACTGCTGCTGCTGCTGCTGCTGCTGCTGTTGCTGCTGCTGTGTTATTAATGATGGCAGGCAACATGTCCAGCAGTAGTGTGAGCTTCAAAGAGGGGCAGCAAAGTGCACATTAAATGGCTGTCATCATTCATTAGCCGCAGCCGTTGGGAGCTTGTCTACGCAGGATTTGGTTTTCAGCCAGTTCGTTTACACATCTCTAGCTCATATCCAGCACAGCACATACCTTGTTATTGCTGTGTGTGTGTGTGTCCGCTTGAGTTGACCTGTTTGCGTTGTGCTCCAGTCCAAGCCAAAGCCATGTGGCTTACAGGCATGTGTCCTGCTCTCAGCGTTTGTCCAGGCCTCTCGGTCACGCCCCCAAATCGAATTCATTTAAACACCGAAAGCCGCCGCCTCCTTAGCCTTTGGCCCGATGCCTTGGCCTCGCATAGCAATTATTGTTGTGTTAGTATTTTAATTAAAATGTATTTGCCCCAAGTATACTGCACAGCGTCTGAACGGGCCTCAGATACGAGCAAATTATGTCGGTTCAACCACAAGTGTCGACCGCATCGATTCAAATTGAAAGACGACACAAATTACGGTCGCTTTTCTATTGTTCAAGCAAACAGCTACACGCACACACACACACACACACACGCACACAGTCTACAGTTTGCAAATGATGTTTCATGTGGTTTTCACATCAATTCTGAATTCATATCACAGTCAATTTACTCAAAATACCGCTGGCAATTGGCAAGACAATTGGCTCTGCCTTGCAATTGCTTATAAAACATTTGGTGAAGTAGATTTATAATTTATGAATAAAGCTAATACTTGTCTCTGCCTATTCAATTATATTATTAGTTCTTACGTAACTAAATCAGCTATGCCAAAAATGTGCTTTTCCTTCGATTTGCTTCCTTAAGCAGCTCAACGGACTTGCTTTCTCAGCTCTAGCGAATCTTATATCTGTGCTTCTCCAATAGAGTAGAATACAACTGTTGTCATTTTATGTATTGAGCATAAGTGAAATCATTTTGGGAACTAGTTTATTTTATTTATTTATTTTCACTTATTTTTGGCAGGCTCTTTGAAGATTCTACAATACATCTTCTTGAGCAGGAAGCTTTTGTAGCAATAATAATCGATAAATTCCTTATGCAACACTAGTACATATGTATATTTATATATAGAACTGAAATAAGCTCAGACTAGTATGTATATGTGTATGATAGACAATTGTCTGTCAACAAATTAATTTCTCAAAATATCCAACTCAAATTCTATATGAACTTTATATTTAAGCTAATCCATTTATATGTCAAGACTCTTCAGACTTGTATAAAATTCAACATTTAATATATCTTGTCCAACTAACTATCGTTTACCTTTCCATTGGCATTCTGAAAATCACAATTTCAATTGCTCCCAAACTCTCGACCGCAGACAAACAGATTTCTTGTCTTTCAAGTTTTGTCACATACTCGTATTAATTTGCGTTAATTCCTTTTGGTATTTGGGTCATCGCATTTGTGCCTTGGCCACGTGCTGAGGTCATGAGGGAAACGTGCGTTAACTATGCATTTATATTTTTATGTATTTTCTCACATTCTCTTCGGGCTACACATCTCTCGCCCAGGGTAGTTTCTGGCGTTTGGCTTGTTGCTTTTGGCCGCGTGTTTGCTTTGCATTAGCTTTATGAACCCAAACGCATCACATTTTATGCCGGTGTCGCTGTGGCTGCGTGTGTAGATCCTTTGGCTTGTTGTCTTACGCCCGTTATGAAGGTCGTCTCGCTTGCTATCTCTATCTCACTTCCGCCCGCCCCCTCGGTCTTTGTTTCGGCCGCTTGCGCATTTGATCAAATAATCGTAAATAATACACCTTGGTAATAATTTTTTTATGTCTCTCTAATGAGCTTTACGTGAGAACAAGACACGTATTGTGATTTAGGGCCTAGCCCTAAGTCTGGGGACACCTGTAAAGCCAACTGGCATTTAACTTGAACGCTTCCCTTAACTGTTTCGCCCCAATTCTTGTGTTTCGTTTGTTTTCAGTAATAATAATAAATACTTTGACAGCTGCTTCAATTTCAGCCGAGGCAGTAAAATTTCATACGATTTCGAGTCCATGGCTCAAGCCAAAAACTGAATTCTCTCTTAAATGGAATGTAAATCTATATTGCTCAAATTATAGCTATAGACACGTCTTTAGTTACTTACTAGACTAATTAATATGCATAAATATACATGTATGTATATTCGGCTTAAACTGGTTCAGTCTACAATTTCAAAAACTAATTTCTTTTGAGCATGTATTAAAAACTTTTTCCCTGATATTCTTTAACCACCTGCATAAAAAATATCCTCTTACACACTTTAGCAGTGAAATTGTTGCAGCCAGGAATAGCTTCGCAGAACTCTTATGAATTTCATTATAATAGAAGGGCATCCATTAGCAAGTGCCTTGCAGTGCTTAAGGTATGTTCCCAGAAATTGCAAACGAGTAACGTATTTATAATGAAATGAAATCAGTGCAGGAGCATCAATGAAAACACTATTGTTGAGCGCAGAGCGTAAACAAGATAAGTGAACCTTGTTTGCATAATTTCTATGTCTCCGGCCACCAACACCAACATCGACATTCAAAACTGGAAAATTTATCAAATGTGAAACGCTGGAACTCAAGGCAACTCAACTGTGTGCCATACAATCTAGAAACTCGCTCTGTATATAAATGTACATTATGTATATAAATATATATACATGTATGTTGTATACAATATATATTGTAAATAAAGCGGCCCATCAATCAAGTCAAGTGGAAATTTATAGCACTTTTGTTTGTTATTATTCGTTTATGCATGAGTTAATTAGAATATTGGCGTTAACCTTTCCAACAGGCCTGTCCCTTTTGTTGTAATGCTTCAAGATTTATGAGTGAACTCTAACCCAATACAAACCCCGTAGTTAACCTTTCTCTCACCATATATATGGATATGTGTGTGTGTGTGTGTGGACATATGCTGGCTACTGTCTGTGTGCATTGAAACATATAACTCGAATGTCTTGCCTATGTATGTGTGTCCCGTGTTGTGCCTTTTAGTCGAACATGAAAACTTTTACCTCATGCCAAACTAATTTTTGCCTGCTAATTTTACTCATTTTCTCGTAGGTTTGCGCACATTCAAAAGATTTGAAATTCAATTACGCATTTTTGTGGCTACATTCTAAGACTATGAACATTTATGCTTGACTTGACGCAAAGGGCAAGCGAAATGATTCGGAAATATAAATGATTCGTAGCACTCAAGGGTTACCAGTAATAGGAAATTGCATCATAAGGCAAATACTTTGAGGTCATTTTGGTTAAATTTGAATATTTGGGATACAACATTTTTTAAAAACGTTCTGTTTGATAAATTATTATGCGGACCTAACGGGAAATATAGGAAGCGTTACCAAATTAACAAAAATAAAATTAATGATGGCAATGCTCCATAGATTAACAGATATACATATATAGATTATATTGTATATGTATACTCAGATATATCTGCAGCATTTCATTTTATTCATGCTTATTTATTTCATTATATTTTTGCGTTAATTCCAGCTTAAGGCCGAGCTAATTAACATTCCTATCAACATGACTGCAGTTGGTTGGCAATGCAAACGGCAAATTCCAATTGGAAATATGTGTCAACGGGCCAATAACAGCTTCCGTTCGTCAAATGCCGAACGGCGAGCTCTTGCCACGAGAGCTGCTAACAGCAGCCTAACAGAGCAGCGAACGCATGCGTAACAGTTGGCGCTCTCGCGTTCACTCTCTCCTGCTGTTAACTCAACAGCGGGCGGTCGCTCTGTAATTGACTGTGCATGTGCGTGCGTGCGTGCGTGTGTGTGTGTCGAATTTACGAGCTGTCAAGACATTTGAATAATGCAGTAAAAAAGGTGGCAAATTGTCAAATTGCTTGGCAAATGGCAAAACGGCGATGCGGCATAAGACGCGGCTAATTTATGCCAATTAATGTATTAAAATTTGATTGCCCAACGGCAAAGGCTGCACGCTTATTAATATCTGCCACAGCAGAAAGTTGTTGTCCAATAGAAATTAATAGCAAATATTTGCATAGCAATCTGTTTGCCTGGCTCAGGCAATAATCAATTTAAATATGGCCTATAGAAATTTCAAAAAAACAAACTCAAGAGTAGCCCAATTGAAAGTCAGCTGCAGCCATTAAGCCAGCAACAACAACAACAGCAACAACAACAACGCGGTTTCCGCTCTTTCTCTTTGTGTATAGATGTGTGTGTGTGTATTTGTTGGTGTGCCCTGAATGCTATCAAAAATCCCCGCTAATAATTTGTCAATATTACGTGAGCTGAAAATTGAATAAAAAACGTTTTTGCATTGAGAGCAAAAAATAAGCAAAAAAAAAAAGCAAAAGATTCAACCGAGGCAAAAGGAAAAACTGCAAAGGCGAAGACCGGAATTTCCCTAGAAATCAAATAAATTGTTACAAATGAGTGCAACTTTTGACTGTGGTGCCCTTCTCTGCCCCTCTGCCCACCCTCTCTGCACATTGCCGCACAGACATTCGAAATTTTATTTATGTGCCTCTCTTTCGATTTTTCATTTGCTAAGCTGATTTGCAACATTTTTCTCTCTTTGCGAAACTTTGCTGCCGATTGTCAAAAAAAAAAGAAGAAAAGTGAAATAAAATAAAGTAAATAAAAAAAATAAAAGCCATAAAAAAAAGTCGGAAATTTATGAATAATTCAGCATACGATGTGGGTCTTGGCCGCAATTTCTGGCAATGTTTCGGCCAGCTGTAATAAATGCAAATGATTTGACGAAAAGTCGCGTATTGCGCTCTTTGTTTACATTTCCACGGATTTGATATGCGCATCAATGTCAAGGGCTCCGAGGGCGGGGCGTGTGCGCTCTAGAGCAGATTGCATATTCTTTATCATATGTATATGTATGTGTTTCATATAATCCATATTTTTTGATCATCAAACGGCATGCAAAAACAAAAAATCAACAGATGAAATCGATGCAAATATTTTGAATTTTCAATCGGAAAAAAAGCATTTGAGCTAAGAGTATTTGAATACGTTTCATTCAATATGCAGCATAAACCGAGTTTTCAAGTGAAGCACACATTTATATAAAGAATACTAAATTTCAATCAAGATATTATTCGGAGGGATTTTAAGCCGATTCAAACTGAATGATTTGCCTTAAAGCCAGGCTGAAAGCCAAATGCAATAATTTTTGCATATTTAATTAGACAATCGGCATATTTTTTTCGCACTCCTGAATATGTTTTGTTGAGTAAATGCGCTAAATAAACAATATGCTAATACCATAAACTAAGCTGTTTGCATTGAAATTTGCAAAAACAATGAATGGAAAACTGTGCTAACGAAGCGAAAATAATTAGCGAGGTCATGAATTCAATTGGGCCAAAGCCATAAAATTCTGCTTGAACAATTTAGGGAATGTAGTAAAAATTTAATAAACATAGCTTTTATTATTTTATATTATAGTATGTATGTGGCCTTTAGCCGAGATAATACCAAAAGCTGCAGCTCATCTGAGCTGAATATGCTGTGAAAGAATGAAATGATTATATGTAAGCTACTTTCATTTATCATATTTAGGCAATCAAAGCCTAGCCAGCTTACTTAGTTTTCACTTCAGTTTTCCTTAATTTATATATCTGCAGCTTTTAATAGCTTGTGCATTTGGCAGGTCTCTTTCCTCAGGCACCAAGTGCACAAATCAGAGGCACTCAGTTCGTTCATTTAATTTGAAATGCGACTTAATGGTTTCTCCCTTCGTTTCTTTCCCTCTCTCTCTCTCTTAGCTATGTACTCCAGCGCAGCTTATCCCATAAGCGACCACATTACACGCTGCATTGAGGAAAAGCTAAATGACCGCAAGAAACACACCTACCTACGACCACAAACAGTCGTCCAACCACCTCAACCACAGCTCAGGCCAGCACCAGCTTGCACCCCACCCGCTGGTAACTCCATGGGAGCTGGGGCATAGTCGACTGCTTTAGCTGCTTTAGCCGAGCAAAGTTTACTTTCGCTTTAAGTAGTCAGTCATTGGGCGTGCTGTGGGCGTGGCATGTCAGCTGCAGCAGCAGCAGCAGCAGCAGCGGCATCAGCTAGCTCTGGCATGTGCACAAAGGCATTCACACACACACACACACGCACACAGAGACCACAGTCCTTCACGCACATATGCTGGCATCCAAGTGCAAGAGCACACCAGCCTTCGCTTGCCCGGAAATAGCTTGCTCGGCACTCGAACTGTTTGCATTATGATGCACAGCCTCCTCCATCTGGCACCTCATCTCCTCTGCCCTTCCCCTTCCACATTCTCATTGCCTGCTGACAGAGTTTCTGTTTTCTTTGCTGAAGCAGCCACAGCGAGTAGCTCGATCAGCAGCTGCCCATTGGCAAATAGCACGACCGCAAAGTCCGCACCGCCTGCCACGCCCTGCCGCCCTCTTTGCGGCTGTTCACCAACTGTCAATACTTGCAATGAACCAAATGGAATTTGTCTTGCCTGCCAATGACGACATGGGCGAACGTGCAGCAATTTGTTGCACACGTCCCGCACCCCTTTCAGCCGTAATAGCTTCAAATGACTTTCACCATCCACTTCAAGTCGGCTTTCACCTTCAACCAGAACCGTCAATGGCACCCGTGTCCTCAACGTGGCTTTGATCCCTTTGCTGCGGCTTTTTCGGTCTCCCCTGCCAACGTTTTAACCTTCTCATTATTTTCATCTATAATTACTATGCATAATTATTATTTAATTTTATTTAATTTTATAGTTGTTGTTGCTGATTTTTTCCACTACCTATTTTATTTTATTTTTAGGCCTTAGCACGCTCTTGTGGTTCGCATTTTTGTGGGTTGCAATGCGGCGTATTTGTGGTTTTATATATACGTATAATATACATAAATACACATATATATATATATATATATAAATATATATCTTTGTTTTGGCAACTCTTTGAACTACACACATGTGCATACCTGACTATGTATAAATGGAATGTAATTTAATTAACAACTTAGATAATTGAGTTCACAAAGTTAAATGCTCTCAGATTTTTGTTATCTTTATATCAAAACTAAAGTGGCGTAACATGAAATTTAAATAAAATTAATAAAATGGAATACAAATGATATTTAGCATTACTTGAGGCCAACTGACATGAGTGGAAAATTCAGAAGTTTTCCTAGTAATTGACGTGACTTTTCATCAGCTGCCGCATTCCTTCGCCTGTGCATATGCTAATGAAAGGAAAACTCTCTGAGCGAGGAACCAAAGCCGATTTGACCACATTTGCTAACGACTCTGTCCATGTCCTTGCAGTGGGGCCAGTTACCTGAGCTGCATAACGGACTGTGACAGACAACAAGAACTCGAACCTCAAAATCGTTTGACTGAGATTAGATTTCGTGACTTGCACTTTTTCCATTCCCAACCGCCCTTGGCCTTTGCACCCGTCGCCCGCCGCCCGCCGCCCACCGCCCGCAGTCGTTCAGCTTGTTTTGTTTATGGCTTCCTAAATACGAGACAAGTGCGCGCTAACAAGAGAAATCATACGCCCCGTGTGACATGGCCATTGTCATTTGTTTATGTTTAACTGTGTGTGTGTGTGGCTACTCTCTCTCTCTCACTCTGTTGCTGCCTCACTCACTCGATGCTACAATTTTGCCTTTGGTATTGTTTGGCTGGCAAAAAAGTTTCGTATTGCAAAACACAATCAGACACAGATGCACTTTGGGCCGGGCCGGCACAAGCAGGGCACAAAGTTTAAGACTCTTTGTGTCACTTTGGCTGGCAGTGTGACAGCAATAATAAAACACACACACACACACACATACAGAAAGAATAATACAAATAACATAAACAGGGTATCAAGTAGCCTACAAAGACTTCGTTGTGTATTTGTATTTTTTGGCAGCCCGCAAAAAGGTAAACAAAAAGTTGAGTCAGCACCAAAAAGTCAAATATTATTACTCGAAGATTGTTTTATGATATTTCGTTATGTGAAAGTCACAATCTGAGAGAAAGAGAGAGAGAGAGAGTTGCTGCAAAATACAAAATAAATAAATAGTAAATATACTATCAACTATATATTTCAAAATAATCAAATGCGAGATTAATGTTAACAGAAATAATTTATAATGATAACAAAAAAAAAAAAAAAAATTAATAATGAAATAATCTAAATATTTAACCGTTTTTTACTGGCATTACATATTGAAGTATTATTACAGAGCTGAAAAAAAACTAAATAAATACATACAAAATTTCTTTTCCTTTGTTTTCATTATTCTCTTATAGCATTATGATAATAAATTGTGGTGCTATATTATATACAATTTTTAATATATATATAAATTTTTTTATATTTTTTATTTATTTTTTTTTGTAAATTAATACTTTGTGGCATTTAAATGCTCATTAAAAATAATTGCATGAAAATGAAAGAAATAATTTAAGCGGCGTAATTCGATTAATTCAGGTGTAAAGCCGACTGCTAAGGACAGGGTATTTCGAGTGCTGGAGGCCAAAACGGTTCTAGGTAGTGTTGGTGTTGCTGTTGCTGTTGCTGCAGCTGCTAGCTGGTGACTGGTGACTGGTGACTGTGTTGGGGCGTGGTAGGCGTGGCCGGAAATGCATGCGACGTCCGTGGGGCAAAAGGCGCCGTTGCAGCATAATAATGTCAGACAGGCGACGTCTTTTTCATGCTGTAAATTGCAAAAATTCAGCCAGCGGCGCACAAACACAAACACACACGCACACACACACACACGTACACACGCACACATATATATACATATGGTGTATGGAGTGAGTTGCATAAACACATGTGCGCCTTTTTGCAGGTTTCAAGACCAAACGGAACCGTGCACAGCCCTGACAAGCGGCATGCCACACGCCGTGTGGCAGGGGCAGCGAAACAGGCTGGCAAAAGCAAAGTTTATGTACATTTAATGCGCGGCAGCAGCTACAGCCGCTACAGCAGCTACAGTGACAACAGCAACAGCAACAGCAAGCAAACAGAACAATAAATCCCGGATACATTAAATAACACACAAACACAGGAGGAGCAGAGGGGCAGAGGGAGAGGCAGACAGAGAGAGAGAGAGGAGAAATGTAGGCAGCGAGCGGTCAACTTCCCTTTTTGTGTCTATGCGCTTGTTTGGGTCAGGCCAACTTTTTTTTTCGGCTGTGTGCTGCTGCTGCAGCCCGCCGTGTTAATGTGTGTGTGTGTGTGTGCGGTAGTTCCTGTTGGCATTGTGACTCTCTCTGTGTGTGTGTGTGTGCTTGTGTGTGGCAGCGGAAGCTCAACATGGCGCTGTTGCTGTTTGCGGCGCATCAACGTCGCTTCAGCCTGCTCATAATAAGTTTTTTATTTAGTGAGAGAGCAAGCAGGTGACATCAGACACATCCACCTACACACACACACACACACACACACAGAGATATATATTGGTATTTTCTGTATATATGTATGCGGAGCTTGTTTTCAGCTTGACTTTCCTTTTTGTAGTTCTATTTTTATTTTTTTATATAAACTTTGCTTAGCTCTACATAAGCTGACCCTGCGCTGGCCAGTCTCCCTCCAGCTGCCACACCCACCATTTGCTCGCCGCCCGCCCACTATTTGGCTCATTTTCGTGTGTCAGATTTATCTACTTTGTTTCGGCTTTTTTTGTCGCCTCGCATTTCTGTTGCGCCCAAGAATGTATTTAAATTCAAATTAAGCAAATGTCATGTTAAATTCAGCTGACAGACGTCACCACCGAAACCACCGCAGCACCACAGACGACTCGCACCCTGTCCCGTGCCCGTGCCACAGTGCCACAGTGCCAGCAGGATGCGGACTACCCAGGTGTAGCTGTCATTTTTGCTGATTAGCGTAAATTATTAAATGCTGCCTCCTGCTCATAGAGCCTCTCGCATGCCGTGTGTGAATATCGAATGAATGTGAAAAGCGGAAAAAATAAATACACACATATATAACGGTATATCAGCAGAGAAATCTAATTATTGAATATAAATAGTGTGATGTGATTTCAAATTCGATTCTGCAGCTGCTGCAAAAAAAAAAAAAAAAAAAAAAAACAGAACAGAGAAAAGTATATCAGAAAATGTTTATTTAATTAAATTAATTTAGCATTTATATGGAAATAGATATTTGATGGCTCCGGGTACTCGCATTAAAGTTAACTCTCGCCTGTTTAAAACACAACTCTCAAAGTGCGTCTAATTGGCAAGCGAAGTTGGCTTAAACTGCATTCAACCAACTGCTTAATCAGTTCTGTGGTAATTGAATGCTTGAGAATGTCGAGTGTATGTGTGTGAATGTATGCCATCCACAAGGCATGCGTATGCGTATTATTTTGTAGTGCCCGGACGTCTTGTACTTAGCACGAGTTTTGGCTTTTAATGCGCTTGTGCACATAAAATTTAATTCAAATCGGCTCATTAAACGCCCGCCACTTGACACACTCATTCATGCGTCGACAGAGACATAAATGGGCGGCCAAGTGGGTCGAGGGGTGGCTCTCTACAGCCGAAGAGGAAGCGAGTCGTGGCAGCATTTTGTTTTGCCAAGGAGCGCAAAGCAGAGTTTATGGTGGACATTAAAGCGCGGAAGTAACTGCCGCAAGAATAAAAAACAAACAAAAAATGTGTAACAAAACTAAACTAAAAATGCTGGAAAGAAATTCGTATAAAAAGGCGAGCGAGTAGACGAAGCAGCAGCAGGAGCAGCAGGAGCAGGAGCAACAGAATAAGGACAGCAGCACAAAATTCAGACACATTAAATATGATATATTTGCGAGACAGCAGCCAGGACACGAGATAAGTTTTATGGCTGGGGCGACCAAAATAAATAGCTACACACTCATAGCTTCATGGGTTCATAGGTTCATAGGTTGAAGGTATTCATGTTGTGCGCGCTATTCGAGCTTTTTTATGAATCGGAAATTGGTGCAAGTCTAATTGCAGCTTGCTTCACCGAAGGCTGCCTTGATCGTGTGGAGCCAAACGTAAATGAAACATTGTTTAAATTAATATGCCGTTTATCAAGTTTTGTTTACAGTTGCTGAGATTTATGAGCATATTAAACCATTCTGATTAGAATTTGTTGATATATAAATCAGGCCACTATCTGTGTGAGCAGATCTTAAGTTGAGTGTTAAATAGTAAGAGAGGAGAGAAAGTAGACTAGTTATCTGCCTTCATTTGAGCTTTTGTGCCCTGAACTTATTGAAAATAAATAAATAAATAAATAAAGATAAATAACTCAAAAATAAAATAAAAAATAAATAAAAAAAATTAATAAAACAAATAAAAATAAAAATAAATAAAAAAACATAAATAAATAAACAAAAATAAATTTAAAAAAATAATAAAAATAAATAAATAAATAAAAGAAAAAAAGGAATAAATAAAAAATAATATTAATAAATAAATAAAAAAATAAATAAATAAATAAATAATAAATAAAAATAAATAATAAGTAATAAAATAAGTAAATAATAAAAAATATATAAATAAATATTTTCTCCAAGTCGTTCCTCCAATCATTTTCTCAACTTATTTCCTCAAGGTATTTCCTCAAAAGTTCCTCCAAACAATTCCTCCAAGTCTCTAATGCTCAGCTGATCGATCATTGAAAATTTACACAGGCTTCCTTTCAGTTTACTTCACCTTACTGCTCTGCAGGAGTGACCCGCACTAGGCCTGGGACGACTGCAGAAATGCTGCAGCTGCTGCCATTTATATAGGGTTACTTCAGTCACTCAGCCTCGTTCTAGAGAGAGCTCGTTGCGGTCGATCTTTAAGTGACCAATGGGAACACTCTCTGCTGCTGCGAGCATTCCAGCTTCGTTTTACTCAAGTATAAATACCAAATAAATACTGCTGCATACACAGAGACAACTTAAACGATCTTCTGCTGTTCTTCTTAGTCTCTTGATCTTGTTAGGCAAACAGAGAGATAGACATAGAGATACAGAGAGAGAGAGAAAGTCAAGCAAAGAGACACACATACACACAAACAGATATATGTATATGTAGACAAATTGTATAAATTTTATACAAAGATAATTTAATTATTGCTTAAACTTGTTTATAATTTTACTATTTATATATGCTAAATTTGGTTGGAAAATCCTAGCATATCATTATAAGATTCTGCTCTCTTAAGGATATTGAAATGTCTAAATATTTACAGCTACCGAGTCCTGGCACACGATGTGCAATCTTTCAAAATTGCATATTATTTTCTACAAATGGAAGAAGCGCTCGTAAGAGAGCAAAAACCAATGCTGAGTGGACAAATTGCAAAAATACTATTACAAGCACCTAGAAAACCCTTTTTCCATTACCAATGGCAGTAAAAACCAAAGAGTGCGAGGGGGCGGGATGTAAAAGAAATCTGTGCAGCTGCCAAGGGCTGTTCACATCGCTCGCGTAACTTTATCAAAATCAACTTGAGATGCATTTTTGTGACGCCAACAAGTGTTGCACTTGATCTTCTTCTTGACACTGGCCAATGGCAACAGGATTGAGTGTGCCCACACACACACACATCCGTACAGCCATATGGATGTCCGTGCAGGATACAGTTGCCTTTATGCCTCACACCTTCCCCTCGTGGGGGAAATTCGTGCTCGGCACAGCAGTGAGGTAAAGATTGAAGATTGGGTCGAATGGAATTTAATTTTGTAGGAAACTTTGAGCAAATACGTCGCAAGTGTCCGGCTCCTTGTGCTGCGTTAACATTGTGACCAGTACGTAGACTTTGGCCAAGACCAACATCCAAGCAGCCAACATCTATCCGTCCGGAACTTTGTCATTGCATCAGCTGCTTGGCCTGTGGGCGAGAGTATGGGGCCGAGCAGGTCTTCATGCTGCACGGACATGGATGGATAAAACCTAATTTGTTGCAAATGGAATAAAAAACAACAATTGCCAATTTAAATGCACTGAACAAGCAATGCCCTAACTTAAAGGTAGACTAGAAATAAATGAAGAATAATGTTAGAGCTGCTGTAAATAAAATGTATTTAAATGTATGTATAGTGAAAGAGAAAGGAACAGGTTCTTGAATAAATCTATATAAGAGATGATCACTAATCAATATTCATATTTTAAGATATTGAAATATATAGATTTCCATATCTACAATCTCTTACGGCCATGACATAATATAGTATACCAATTTAGATATAGAAAGAGTATAAATATTGAAGATAAAGTTTTCGTATGTATTAATACCGAATCATATAAAATCCAAATTTAAATGCCAATCAGAGAAAATTTCAGAGGTTCAAGGTCTCATGGAGCAACTAAAACAATAAAAATATAGTATGCTAAATTAAATTAAATAAAGTTGTGCTACCTAGCTCAAATCCAAGCTATATAAATCAGCGAGAGATAAAACATTTGTTCTTAAGAGGTAACTCAATAAGCTCTGCGACGAGGCCAACTCCTAGACAATGCGAACGTGCTCTTTAGCAGCGTATAATGGCAATATAAGCCAAGTGGGCAAGTGGGCAAGTGGGCAGCTGGCCAAGATAAAGTGGAAAGACAAAGGACGAGTCGATGGCAACCAATTGAACAAAATCATTTCAAATTGTCTCCCTGCGAACAAATCTTTTTTTTCTGATTTCAGCCAGTTGCACTTAGAGCCCAATGTCGATATCAACGAGTTGTATCTGATGGATTGTTGTCGGGCTGCCAGCTGCGAGTGCCGTTATTTATTGTGATTTGCCAAGGAGCTGGCAACGCTCGCAATGGAGCTGCCAATTGCTGGCAGTGGCAGAAGGAACAAAAGAAGGGAAATCAAAAGGCATTTAAGCTCTGCCTCTGCCTCTGGCTCTGCCTCTGCCTCTGCCGCTGCCTTCACTCGCATTTGCATACGTTGCAGACACCTCTGCGCGGGGGCTTGGCAATTCAATGTAATACATTTAGATATATATATGTGTATATGCATATATAGAGTTTTGTATTTTTGTATATTCGTAATTTGAATGTTTCGTTGCTCAAATGTATTCACATATTCGTTTATGCAAAGTCTACTTACTGGAAAAACAATCAGCTTTTTGGCCCCCAATAAGCCAGGAACATTTGATGCGCTTCGCCACAAATACACTCACACACACGCACACGAGCAGGCACGCACACATACGTCTGTGTACATGCTTGAGCATTTACCTGGGTATTTTCCATTTCGCACAGGTAATCGATTTTCATGCTTTTGGCAAAATGCACAAAATAACCAAACAGAAAAAAAAAAAATAAAAGAAGACGAAAAAAAGACAGACGAAAAAGCAAAGCAAAGGCAACAGCAACACACACAAAAAAAAAAACTGAAAAACAACTCTCCTCGGTTTTACCTTTTTTACCTCAGTTGAATTTGGTTTTCTTTCAGCTTCTCCCCTTCGACTTGTTTTTGCTTTATTTGTCCTGCGTATACTTAATATTTATGTTGAAAACTTTAAGCAGTTAAGAGCCCGTCGAGCTTAAAATATTCCAATGGTGTGCGTTGAAGTTCAGCAACTTGTTGATTTTGCTTTACCTCAATTTGTAGCTCCCACACGCAAAACAAGAAAACAGAGAGAAAATGTAAAAGACCTGCAAAACCTGCTCGGCATAATCACCATATCAGATGATGTGGAATCTAAAGCAAACCTTGTTTGATCTTCTGCAGACTAAGTAAATGGGGGACACGGACAATGGAATTGGCCTTCATAATTTGATTTTCGTGGAAAATTACTGGCGACAACAACGAAATTTAACTTAGAAAGTGGATAAGCCAGATGGAATTTCAATGCAACTATTCAGAATTTTTATATATGTAAGATCTATATTTGGTCAGCAAAGTTTTTCGCTTTATATTCAGTTGACTTGAGCGAATCTTCGCACACTTCAACGTGGGATAATAAAATATATATTTAAACCCTTCGAGTATTGAACTGCAATAAAAATCTATTTGCGCTGTCGTTGCGTAACTTTGGCACAGTTTAAGCTCAATTACGTCTGGATGGCAATATTGGCTCTCGATGGCTTAACGGATCTACTGTTGAAAGAGGGCAACAGTGCCCGATTCGGGCAATAAAAAAGCAGACTAAAAATAGTTAAGCTGAAACTCAAAGAATCTCTCGAAAATTGCGTGTAAAATTATTCAAAAGTGCAGAGTGCACATGTGGCACGAACAAAAATCCAATTACGAGCATTGAGCGAACTGCGAATGGAATATTTTGACAAGTATTCAATGAATTTCATTTGAGATTTGCGAACGTTCAGACCATCTGGCTAGCTGTCTGACCCCCAGTCAAAGCCAGTTGAAAGCCAGTCAATGGGCCAATGCAGACAGCGCCGGAAGCCTAGCCAAATGCAGCTAGAGTGCAGAGTGAGGAAGAGAAGGGGGTGAGAGGTGAACGTAGTTGAGAGAAAAATGAATTAGAAATGTGTAGAACAGAAGTTACTCAATTGCCAGCTGGAGGTCCCAACTGCAGCAGCGCCAAAAGAAGCAGCAGCAGCAGGAGCAGGCGCAGGAGCAGGAGGAGCAGCAGCGACGGCAGCTATGAAAAATGTTTTGTGGCCATAAGAAGCTGCGAACTGCCGTTAGCTGGAAAATCTGCCGGAGACGCAACCGGAAAGCAGGAATGATTTCCTGGCCGGGCGGGCGATAATTCTTAGGCCATCATGCAGTGGGCGCCCGCCCATTGGCTGAAAACTTTTTGCAGCCATTGTGCCGAGTGTCAGTGCAATGATTTCGCAGAGGGTGTAACTGAATATGAATGATTTAAGCAGCTGAGCTGGCGCAACCAAGGACCCTCCGGTTCTCGACCACCCCGCCTCCTCCACTCCAACCCTCCGCCTCCTGCTTGCGCTTGTCGAATTATATTCACATTTTCTTTTTGTTGTAATATTTTTCAACATTTTTGAAAACTTTGCGCGTTGAACATGAAATTTGAGCGTCCCAAAAAACTTTGTCAAAATGTTGTGGAAAGTTTTATTTTGCTCCCTTTTTGGGTTGGCTAAGAAAAATTATCACTATTGTTACAGATTTGCAAATGGACGGTAAAAATCGCCTGTCAGCTCTGCACTGCGGACTGCGTGCGGCTGGCCAATCTCATCTGTGGCTGAATATAAAACCAGCTAAAAGAGTGAT
>NW_022045974.1:42768-57350 GCF_001654015.2 Drosophila navojoa
ACTTGGCCAGCTTGCAGGCATTGTTGCGTAGCTCCGAGGCGAGCACGGCTCCGCGCTGGCTGTCCAGCTTCTGGCGCCACTCGACGCTGTTGGCTGCCTTCGAGTCCCACTCGTTGAGCGCCTTGATGGAGACGAACTGCAGCTCGCCACTGGGCGACTTGATGACGCCGTTGTGCTTGCAGCGAGCAATGAGGACGACGTCGTCGCCCAGCTGCCATTGCTTGTAGCGATAGGCGACGGAGGCCAGCTCCACGCCGGGCTCCTCGAAGGGGTTGGGCTCCTCGAACTTGTGCTTCGGCTCCTGGTCGCCAAGCTTGAGCACCTGCTGGCTGAAGTTGTGGTTGATGAGTGTGGCCTCCAGGGAGAGGCTCTGCGGCGAATTGATGGAGCCCTCGCTGTCCTGCGGCGGCTCCAGGGCCGTCTCATTGACCGTCAGCAGATCGAACTGCGCATTGTCGCGCTTGTCCAGAAAGACCTTAGTGCCCAGCTTCTCGATGACAATGTCCCAGGAGTAGTTGGAGCGCGTGCAGCACATCAGCGTGGCGATGATGTCGTCCGTGGCGAACACGTTGCCCATTGTCTTGGAGAGGCGCCGGATGACCGGATCGTCTATGGTGCCCGGCACATTGATGATGCGATCGACCTTCTGCAGCGGCCGCTCGTTCTTCACGTTGATGCGGTCGCACTGCTTGTCGTAGTACTCCAGGACGCCGCAGGTGACGATGTCGACGCCGTCCTTAATGTTGGGCAGCGAGAGCTTGAGCAGCCGAGGGAAGTCTATCTCCTCGATGGAGACCCAGTCGGAGCGCACAACCACGGAGCTCTCGCGCAGGCGAACCGGGGCGTTGCGCATGAAGCGGCGGCCCATGTAGCCGCGCCGCATGTCGCGCCCCTTGCCGTACTTGTTGCCCGCACCGGCACCGCCAGAGCCACCGGCACCACTCTGACCCACACCACTCAGCGCATTGCCACGCACATTCCGGCCATGGATGCGCACGTTGTTGCGCTGATTGGGGCGATAGCGATTGCGCTGAAACGGCTTAATGGCACGCGGATTGCCCCCATCCACCAGGTGAAAGGTGGCGTCGTCGTCCTCGTGGAAGTACGCGTACTGGCTGTTGTTGCTGCCAAAGGTCGAGGCGTACCTGTTAGTGTACTTCTGGTCCTGCACGGGCATCATCCAGTCGCTGATCTTGCCCAAGCGGTCGCTCTTGCAGAAGGGCTGATAGGGCACCTCCATATCCGACACATCGCAGGGCCCCCAGCCGAACTGATTGTACTCGATGTAGGGCTTGATGAACGGCGCGTAGTGCGACATGATTAACCAAACCGAGCAAACTCTATTTCAATTGAGAAATGCAAAAAAACAAAGTTCTATTCGCGAGGCTTGCACAAAAAGAAATATTCAATTTCGAGCCTGATTTATTAAATTATTTATTTTTCAAATATTTATTTAGACAGTCACGGCATCCCGAGTGTGAAAAGACGAAATGAATATTGAGACTTTGCAGCGAAAGGAAATTCAATGAAATCAAATGACAGCTTTTGAAATTTATAAGCCTACTGGGATCATCAAGGGAATTCAATGAATTTCACTCGATACATTGATTACTCTATAAACACCCTATATTAATTATTGCACTTCAAACAAAACTAAGTGTAAAATCAAGAGACCCTAGAGAAAGCTGACATATTGGAATCACTAAATAAAAATTGTAATTTTGTGTGGAAATCGATTGACATAGAGAACACCGGAAGCCATGGTAGATTACCTGAAAGTCTTTCGGTGGTCGGTAAATACAATCACTATAGGGATAAGCATCGTGCTTATGGTATGCCGTCTGTTCCTACCCAAATTCACCTTGGATCCCACGTTGCCGGCAAGTTAAATGCGATTTTCGATGAAATCTTAAGCTAAGAATTGTGTTTTCTAGGCCTTTTTAAAACCTGGCAATCCAGAGAGCATATAGGCGCTATAATGTAATTTTTGAATTTTATATTTCAATAAAGCACGAGGCGTCGAATGTTCTGAAAACAGAATTGCAGCAAATTTTGATGAGGTTGTGCCAAGGTAAAGGCCTAGTTAAATACTAAGTACAGTCACTGTATCCTCGAACCTAATCCCTTTTGAAAGCCCGAAACCTGCGCATTTATTGTTATAACTAGGGTACTTTTGGCATTGTGCTCTTATGGGGAAGTGAGCAGCAGATGCAGCACAATGGAAATGCGAGTACATGTAGTCGTACACGCATCCGAGTACTCCAGCTCATCCGAATGAATGTGAATGGGCATGTGAATGTGAAGGTGAGTGCGAGCAGTGGTGGACAGGAACATCCTGCATTTTATGCTTGAATGCGGCACGTTTCAGCTTCAGCTTCAGTTTCAGTTTCAGCTTCAGCTTCAGTTCCAGAGGATGTACTCATGCTGTCGTGTATGAAAATCTGGCAACAATCTCGTTAAAAGTAAAGGCCAAATTATAGTAAAACTAACAGAAGGTAAAGGTAATCACATAAAAAGCTTGTTACCTAACAATCTCTGTTGCCCAGGCAGCAGCGCAGGCGTAAGCGGAAGCGGATATCAAAAACGCGTCAAGCGTGTGAATGTCTTCCAGTAGGTGGCTGAGGGAGCTGAAGTCATGTGCTGCACATACATATGCGAATGGACTTGGTGTCTTGTTTTCATTTTTACTTTTCGGTTTTTTTTTACTTTTTCCTGTATTTTTTTCAGTATTTCTTTTTTTTTGGCTTGGGGCTGACTGGCACTCAGCTGGCTGCTAAGCTTTTGTCAGGCCGACAGTGTCATGTTGATGTGTTCATTGTGTGCCAGTGGCAGCTGCTGCTGCTGCTGCTTGCGGACGCCCAGTGCGGACCCTAAATCCCGCCCCGCCCGCTTGACACCCTGAGCTACAGTTAACACACTTAAGCCACATACGCTCGGCTGGCTGTGCGTGCCAGTGTTTCGGTGGGTGTGAGTGGCTCAGCGGCTGCTCGCGTCTGTTTGTGTGGATTATAATTGCCATGCGGCTGTCACTGACTGCCGGCACCTCAAAATGCAACCGCCACCCGCAAGTCCCGCGCCCACGCAGCTGCAGCTGCAACTGCAGCTCATGTTGCATATCATTTTTAATGCTAACCACATGCCACATTATGCAGCTGCATTGCCGCTGCGGTCGAGCTCCAGCTACAGATCAGCATCAGCCGCCCCCATCCTGGGCTTCTCGAACAACTGTTGTTGCCTCCATCAGTGGCTCCGCCTCCTCCACCTCCTTCGCCTCTGCTGCTGCGGTCTACTAAAGGCACACGACGAAGAATAATGTTCGCACATAAGCAAGTGCTTACCCAGGAAGCGACAATCTAAGAACAGGTATTAACAGCACGCTCATATCCTGGAAATCTCTCATCAACTGTGAATTCCTTAAGCTAACAGACTTGGAATGCAAATGTAGCAAGAGTTTAGCTTAGACGGTTTTTATTTTTTACAATTTTTTTAAATTTAGCTGTAGCTGATAATAACTTTTTTTTTCCATGTGGCTGAAGTGAATTCCTTTCGAGACTTAAACCATATTCTCTTATTTTTTATTTTTATTCTTATCAGTTTATATTTCTTTGTAACTAAGTTGTTGACCAATTTTTTTAATTTTTATCAATGTTTTTTTTTTTTTAATTTTATTTTTTTATATATTTATATTTCTGTGTAATAAAATTTTTGGCTAACGTTTTTGTTTATTTATTGTGTACATTTTATTATTATTATTTTTTTTATAAATAAAAAATAATGTTCAATATTTAATTTTTTTAATATTTTAAATATTTTGTAATATTTAAATGACA
Source organism: Drosophila navojoa (assembly GCF_001654015.2). The sequence continues at coordinate 46,599 of NW_022045974.1, forward strand.
ATTTATTTATACAAAAATGAAATGTAATCGAATTTAATTATAATAAAAAAATTCAAAATTATGTTTAGCAACATTTTTCTATCACTTAAGCCTATTGCTGCTCAAACCTTTCTCAAGGCGAGCACGGCCTGCTTCATCTCAAGTGCTTAACTAGTTACAGGGTATCTGCATAAGTGAAGCAGCAGCAAAGTGAAAAACCGCTTGCATTCTTTGCGGCGCTTGCAGGCGATAAGCGACGCTTGTTGCTATTGTTATTTTAGCTGCTGCTGCCACTCCCATTGCCATTGTTGTTGTTGTTGTTGTTGCAGTTGCTGTTGTTGTTCCATTCAGTTGCATTGCTGTATGGCTGCTGCTGCTGTTGCTGTTGCTGTTGCGAGGCAACTTGTGCAAAGCACTGCAAATGCCATTGTTCCAACCGGCAAACAGCCCCCACTCGTGGCAAGGACGTTCCGGGTGGCCGCAACTGCGTCCTCAGCTCGTCAAGCGCAACGCGCTGCCAGCTGACAAGACGTACATTTTTATTATGACGTCCGATTCCCAGCCCCACCAGCAATACCTAGCCCACCCACCTACCCACTCCACACAGCCGCCCTTAAGCAAATGAAAATAAAACTGCTCACACCTCGCCGACAGCCAGAAACACCCAGCCACCAGCAGAACCCACCCTGCCCCGCCCACTTGGACTACGTGCCCGTCGTAATGGCACTTAAATTACATATAAAAATGCACGACAAAATGCAAATGTAATTAATAGCATATTAAATGGACCGACCATTAATATAACATGATTGATTTATGCGGGTAATTAAAGCCGCTGCACAGCACAGCCACGACTAGGCTATACCCTGTAGGGAATGTTAGTGAGGGATACATATGTGTGTAAATATATAAATTAAGTAAGTTAGAGCAAGTCAGAAAACGTAGCAATGGGGAATAAAATCTATATATGTGCATAAAATAATATATGTATAAAAAATATTTATTAAACTGGGAAAATCAACTCAGAGAAAGGGTATCTTATACCCCATATAACAGTTCCATTGGAGGGAATTATCAAAGAAAATCTAATAAATGATAGCTTCAGCTATAAAGTAAACTAGGCAGATAATACAATGCAGTTTTTCAAGAGCGAATTATTAAATAATGTCTAAAAAATTATAGCTCCATTCAATTATTTCATTATATTTTTGTAAATATAAACCTCTATCCAGTTAGCTTTTAAAAGGCGAAACTAAACATTTGTATTTGCCGTCAATGCTGGGCTAGAAGTACTTCAATCGTCTGTGGGCTGGCAGCTCGCTCGGTAGATCCAAATTTGTGTTTTCTTTCCGCTTCTGATTTCGTAAAAGGAAATGTGCCAAGTATTGTTTCGTTGCTGAGAGTAGGTAGGACAATGCGATGTTTGCGCAGATACTTCGTGAATAAATTAGTGTTGTGCGGATTGCGTAGAGGACCGGCAGCCAAGCAGGGCAAGCACTGGAGCAGCTATCTCATCAAGGGGGGCAGTAGTTTGATGGGCACAGCTGCCATTGGCAAGACCTCGAAGGACATTTACGCAACAATCAAGGGCGGCTCGAAGGAACCAATGGATCTACCGGAGTGCGTGCTCGTTGGCTTCGGCAATCCGCTGCTGGACATCACCACCACCGTGGAGGACACTCTGCTGATCGAGAAGTATGACCTACAATCGAATGCGGCCATCATAGCCGATGAGAGCCACATGCCCCTCTTCGAGGAGCTGACGAACCAGGAGTTTGTGCAGTACGCGGCGGGCGGCGCCTGCCAGAACTCGATGCGCATCTTCCAGTGGATCGTGGGCAAGCCCTTTCGGGCGGCCTTCTTCGGGGCTGTGGGCAGGGATAAGTTTGGCGACACGATAGCCAAGCGAGCGCTAGCCGATGGCGTCGAGACGCGCTACCAAATCAAGGAGGAAATGCCGACGGGCACCTGCGCCGTCATCATGTCGGGCGGTGATCGATCCGTGGTGGCCAATCTCGGCGCCGCGGCGCTCTTCACGACGGAGTGGCTGGATATCGAGGAGAATGCGTGCCTCCTGGAAAATGCCAAGTATTTCTATGCCACCGGCTTTTTCATAGCCGTCACCCCGGAGACCGTGCTCCGCGTCGCCAAGCTCTCGAGCGAGACGAACCGCTACTTCGTGCTCAATTTCAGCGCCGTGTTCGTGCTGCAGTCGCACAGGAATCATCTGGACGAGATCTTGCCCTACTGCGACATGGTCATTGGCAACAAGCAGGAGGCCTTGGCCTACGCCAATATGCACGAGTGGAACACCACGGACATCTTCGAGGTGGGGCGTCGGCTGCAATCCCTGCCCAAGGAGAACTGTCGGCCGCGCATCATCCTGATCACCGATGCCGTCTGCCCGGTGCTCTGCTTCCAGGAGAACGACAAGGTGCTCCAGTATCCGGTGCCGCCCATCGACAAGAAGTCGGTCATCGACACCAACGGCTGCGGCGACGCCTTTGTGGGCGGCTACCTCTCGCAGCTGGTGCAGAACATGCCGGTCGACTATTGCATTCGCGCGGGCATTTTCGCCTCCCAGCAGGTGCTGCGCATCATTGGCGTCCAGGTCGAGAAGCTGCCCAAATTCAACGAGTCCTGCATTTGAGACCGTCCAATGCCATCGACAACTTTTATTCAAATTCAGCGTGCATTTAAATCTTGGCAAACAAATTAATCAATTATGAATTAATTGCAAATGTTTTCAGCCTTTGACATCGTTTGTGGCATTAAAACAAATTATGAAATAAAAGTATATTAACATTAAAACCAATAATTAAACGATAGACTTTGACAGGACACATGATTCGCCTTTGGCATTAGTCAAGGCATAGCGTTGTACATAGTGTATATATATTCCTCTTTGTATATGCTGCGGTCGGGCGCAAATAAAGCGCGAATCGGGAAAATGCGAAAATGGTGTGGGTCTGTGGCATTGGGCATGTTTGGTCCACTGAGCCGAGCACTGGGTAAACAGAAGTGGAATAAAAATATGCGTTGCATACTTTGCAGCGCCAATGTAAATTTTACCGCACCCCCCTCTTGTTAAACAGCCAGCACCCCCCCGCTCACCATCATCCTTCCACTTACTTGTCGGGCTTTGTCTACTTGCTGCCACGCAATCCCAAGTGCCGACTGTTGACTTTGCTCCGGACAAAATATTACGCGTCGCAACTGAAGCTGAAGCGGCAAACTGTGAAGCGCAGCAGGTGGAGTTGAGCGGGGAGGGGGTATGGGGCAGGGATAGGTTGTGGCTGTCGCCCGACTGATTAAAACGATGCGTCCAGCATCTGCGTGACAGCAATTTTTTCTCGTTAAATCCTTAAACATCGCTTCATTCTGCTCGTTGCCCCTCACTCTCCCTCCCTCTCTCTCTCTATCTCGCTCTTTCTCTGTTTTCTTTTCCCAACCCTTTTTTTTTGTCCAATTTGATTTCTTGCAAGCGCAGCACAACTCCAGTTCTCCAGCTCTGCAGCTCTCGTAGCTCCAGGCCATAATTTATGCATGTATCCATTGTGATTTATGACTGGATGCGCGCTTCTCTTCTTCCTTGTGCATTTCTTTAGCAGTGTGTGCGCAATGGCTTAGCCATTTCTTGTCGCATCCTTCCACTTGGCCAGGACACACACAATTAGCTGGCAAAAATGTGCAGCGGCATACAAGAAATGCCTAAGCCGCAATCAAACAATGTTGCCTCAAGTCACAAGTTCATCTCCCTCTTCCGCACTTGGCGCACCAAAAAAATACTGTCACACCCACACACACAAACACACACGCACACTTACACTCATATGCAGCATTACAGCGGGCGACTGCAAAAGTTTCTTGTGGCAAACAAATTTAAATAAAACTTTATTTGTACCAAGTGGCTGGAAAAGTTTTCAGATTTGTCATGTGCACATCTTCAAGCTAATATTCCTTCACACTTTGCCGAAATCCAACAAGTCGTTCCAACTTATGCGTGCTGAGACGCAGATTCCTTATGACCGTCCAATTGGTAAACAGGATTTCGGAATGTAAGACATGAGATTTATTATTTGCTCTTTGCGTTTTATTTTATTTTATTTATATTTTTTTTATTTTATTCTATATTACGATATTGTATTTGAATTAAATTTCTATATTTTATATTATGAAATAATTAAGTTCAACCGAAATATCATCTAAAATATAAGAGACCTCGAGTCTAATTTCTTGCGCAGTTTCAAATGCAAAAATTAAATAAAAAAAATGTATGTTATGAATATTTAATAAAAATATTTACACTAAATTGCTGGACTCAAGCCAAAGCGCAGAGCCAACAATTGCATTTAGGTGGAGTTCATAAAATTACTCATACGCACCGGCTGCGGCGACTTTGACTTTGACGGCGATAAGTTTCAAATGCTGCTTGTAACTTTGTTCCAGCAGCAGCAACAACAACAACAGCAATTGACAGTAAATGTTAAAGTTCTGTGTATGTGTGTGTGTGTGTGTGTGTATGAGTGAGTGTGTTTTTCAAGAAATCGCAAAAGTTTTCTACTTACTTTGTGAGCCGCTGCTCTTGGCCTCTCAATGCCAATGCTGACACAACCAGGCAACATTATTGCCCCTCCCACTCTATAGTCGCCCCCTTCGGTCGCCTCTAATGTCGCACTGACATTAACCCAGTGCAAGCAGCGCGTCGCCTTTACAGTCGCTCATTCACTCAAGTCCTGCGCGGACCCGCAAAAACCGCAGACACTTTATGTCCTTGGCTTCCGCTTGTTGTTCTCGTTGTTGTTGCTATTGTTGTTGTTGCTCGTCTATGGTGCTGATTGTGTGAGACATTGCCGCGAGCCCAGCATTGATTCAGCACTTCCATTCAAGCATTAGCTCTCTCTCTCTTTCTGTCTCTGTGTGTGTGTGTGTGTGTGTTTGTGGATTATTTGAAATTATCGAAGATTTCCGGCATAATGGCAAATTGTGTTTCCATTGTTTTTTCATTGTTGGAAATTTGTTAGCGACTCGACCCCGATGACAGTCAGGATTCCAAATATATTATATTCGTCTTCTCGCCAACGCCAACGACATTCAAAAGGATCCGCCACATACACAGTCGCACTCCCGCACGTACACTGAGCTGCTGTCAGGCGCTATAAAATTGGATTAACTTGATTCGATTGCCTTGTTCCAAATCCAAATGCGATATGCGTATTATTTAAGTACTTCAACTTGACTGCCACAGCCATAACAATGTTTCAATTAGATACCACATAAAAGTGTGTGTGTGTGTGTGTGTGTGTGTGAGGGAGTGTGAGAGTGTGTGAGTCATCGGTAATGAATGTAATTGATTATATACAAGAGAAAATCAAATATGGAGTGTGGCGGCCTTCGTTTTTAGGAGTTGGAGCTGTAATTAGTTTCAATTAAATATTAATGACAGCAACAAGCTGCTCGTTGAGCAGATAATGCCGATTAGGAGTTACTCTCTAAGTGACTAAGTGATATGTGCTGTAGCTAATATATAATACGAGTTAACAGCAGAGTGTAGCAGTGTTTAGCAGCAGTGAATAACAGCAGTGCCCAATAACAGTGTATAACAGCAGAGTCTAACAGCAGAGCTTAACAGTAGAATGTAAGAGCCTCAGTGAGTCTGTCAACAGTGTGGACCAACAGAGTCTAAAAGCAGCGCTTAACAGCAGAGTTTAACAGAAGGCTCTAACAGCAGAGTGTGAGTCTGTTAACAGTGTGGACCAGCAGAGTCTAAAAGCAGCGCTTAACAGCAGAGTCTAACAGAAGGCTCTAACAGCAGAGTGTTACAGCGGAATCTTCAGCTGTTGCTGTAGTAATATTGATGTAAGGCTGAGAATTATAGTAGAGGTAGAATAATTTTAACTGATTGATGACTTATGATTTTCCTGAGAGAGAGAGAAAGAGAGAGACAGATAGATAAGTGTTGCTTAACGTAGTGCCGTGTGATACTGAACAAGTATGAGATGATTCTTTATGAAAATGAGATGAAATGCTTACGAGTAAGATGTTTCGGTTTGATTGCCAGTAGTAGTAGTGCAATTCTCACTAAATGAATGCCGACATATATATAACCACTGATGTAGAAAACTTTAAACATTTGATTCTGATTTAAAGGTCTAGTTCATACAAAAACTAAACCAATTATTGGCATATCAATTACATACACCTGAGCAGAGAAAGTCGTTCTATACAAGCATTTAATTAGTCAAATATTCATATTTATCCCTCTCACTTATAATATCCATTCATTTTATATTTCAGACATTTTATATAAAATGAATTATTTGAAAATATTTTTTGTTTTATTTTGTTTAGCAAGCAAAAACAGTAATAAATAAAACAATACAATACAATTATTTTGCATTTTCGTCTATGCTCTACATTTTCCAATTAAAAGCTAAAAAAATTGTAGTCTACCATAACAGGATTATTATTGCCAAATCATTGTAAAAAAATTGATAAATATTTTGCTTTGGATACGACTGCGCTCTTTAATAATAAATTATGTATTTATTTGTCGGAGCTCCTTCGCAAAAACTGTAAAAGCTTTCCATAAGCAATGTAGTGCGATAATTTGCAGCAATATTATATTTCTTGGATATTTTTTGCCAGTGCTACGTCTTGTTTGCGCCAGCAAAGGCAAACAGCATTCGAAACCATAAAATAGGAGACAAAAAAGAAAATGTTTTTTGCTCTGCTCTAAGAGGGTTGCGGAATGGGTTTTTACTTTTGACAAGTTTTTGCAACTCCATTTTGTTTATATTTTTGGTTGACAAGAGAAGAATGAGATTTCGATGTCAGACGATTGACACAAAGCGCCAAATATATGTAAAATACAATCTCCTTGCTTCACTGACTTTAAGATATATAAAATAAAATAAAATAAAATGAAATAAAATGAAATAATAAAATAGCAATGCAAATAAAAACAACAATAGCGACGACAAACAAATCTTGTGCTTTTGTAAGTGAACTGAAAAGCTGTGTATACTCCCATATATGTATGTGCATGAATGTATATGTGTACATGTATTGACAGTTTGAGCTGCAATTGCATGGCCAGAGCATGACTCAAATCAAATTGCAAATTGCGCATACGCCTCGTGTTACACATTCGAGTGTAGCCGCCCTACTGCCTGTCCAGCCACTCGACGCTAATGGACTTTAAAGTGTGTTCTGAAGCGTTCAATGCCAGATGCTAAGCAGACAGTTGCCAAACTTTAAAGTGCTCCACACACTGCCGACACACACGTTGCGCATACGCCCCCTGTTACGGCGGCAGCTTCAGAAACTCCCCTGACACTCATATAAAAAGCAGACAATCGCTTGAGCATGTAGCTGCTACAATAATTTTGTGTAAATAGTAAAATGTCCTCATTCGAAATACGCCAAAGAACACACACACATGCACACTCACAAACACAGAAAAACTATATGGAGCTAAGCATGCTCAACTTGCGCATTGTCTAGTTCTTTTTTCTAATTTTGCAAATTGCTTTTATTGCCACATGCACAGCATCAATTCATCTATGTATGTGTGTGTGTGTGTGTGTGTGGGTGTGTGTGTTAATTAGGAATATCCACAGCACTTAAATTTGATGCCGTTTATAAGACTCAAGTTTCCAGTCAGCTCGCACGCTTGTCCTCTGCTCTTAGCTCATTGTTTCAACTCTCAGGACAGTCGTTAGCCATGTGTTCTCTGGCTTTTGGGGCTTTTAGCCTTACTCGGTTAAGCGTCTGGCCAATTGTTCAAGTTAAAAGCGAGAGCAAATTGTTGAAAGATATGTACAAATATATTTTATTATCATTATTATCATTACATATGCTTAAAGAAGATTATTATTCTAGAGTATTATTCAGCAATATTAAAAATAGTATGTGATGCCAATTAATAAATAATAGAATTCATCAGAATGCAACAAAAGTCAAGGTAAAAGTCTGTTATTAGCCGGGACATAACAAACTAAGCAGAAGGCAACAAATAAAATAATTGCAGCGCTATTCAGAGCTGCGCCAGCAACTGCAGTGTTCCAGGAACTAGAGCTACAGTCGGAGTTGCTGGAATCAAAAACACATTTGCGCGCATTAAAGGATGGGCCAAAGAAAAATGCAGGGAACAAGGAAAATGACTGCGAAAGAAATCCAAATGCGCACTTAGCAGAAATGAGCTGCGTTTTCGGAAAATTAACTTTCAACAACATGTGTTGAAATGCATTTATCTTCCGGACTCATAACGAGCTGGCCCCAACCTCTCGCCCGGGGCCCGCTACGGCCGTCATAACAACTGGGGAAAAAAGGTGGAAATTAATTTCGGCCTGGCGCAGGGGCAGCAGCGGCAGCAAACGTAGGAAAACCTGCCAAATTGTGCTAAATGAGCGCCAAGTTGAAATTAAAAACTGAAAAGGGGAACGGGCATGGGCATGGGCATGGGCATGGACGGCGGAGTCGAGGGGCCATCCATGGGCATCCACTGGAGTTGCAGCAATTGCCAGAGGCAAGTAGCCCCGCATTATGATTGCATCATTTGGGGCTAATTTGCATTTAAATACTTGGCTCTGTTATTGTTCGAGTGCAGCAAGGCAACTTTTGCCACCACTCTGTGTGCAGCCGACGGCGCCAGCGGTGTATGTGTGTGTGTGTGTGTGTGTGTGTGTGTGTGTGTGCTGGGATGGCGCTTGGACTCGCTCTGCCGTCTTGGCGCAAAAGTTATGCCAAGTCAAGGATATCATGAGATTGTCGTGCACTCGTTCCGGCCAACTTCAGCTTCAGTTAATGCGTTTGAATAATGAATGCAAGACTACTTTTAGCCGGCGTGCACCTTGCAGCCAGCCTCAAACTTGTCTCCCTCCCTCTCTCTCTCTCTCTCTTTATCTCTCTCCCTTTCTCTCTCGCCCTGAGCAGATAACAATGTACAAACTGGCGCCGTTGCGCGGTCATTATTTAGGGGGCCGTCTGTAGCACAGCTCGAGGCTTGCAACTGGCGGCCATCTGGCAGCAAAAACGCGTTAAGATTTATTGAATGCCAGATGAGTCATTTTTTCGCCTTTTTTTCTGATACCCTGCATACGCCATGAATGGGTGAGCAGGGCGTAGCGTTGTGTTTAATGTAAATAACCGGAAGACGCTATAGATAAACACATATATTCTTATACAAATCACAGGCTGAGCGTGACGATAGAAGAGTAGCGACTTATATAATATATCTGGCTAGGTTAATAATTAACTTTTCAATAATTAACTTTAATATTTAATACATGCCTCGAACAACTTAGTTTATCTCATTCAAATATCTGAGCCAAAGTCTCTATACAGAGTAAAATTTAGAGGCACATCATATTAAGAAGCTGATAATGAGTAATGACGGGTATCCTAGGGTATCCACTAGTAGAAGGGCATGTTAGTTTCATCAATCAGACAACTTTGATCTACTACTCTTACATAAACTAAATACTAAAGCAGCCAAAGGCCTCTACAGCCACTGATTCACTCTATAAGTCTGCGTTAATTTTAAATTATATTCAGCTTCTAGATAAATAAATAAATGAATGCTAAAAAGCCAAGTCGGTATAGAGTCTCATTTCATATTCATCTGTTTCTCTATTGCAGACACTTTTTATGGTAATATCTGGCCAATCAAGATAAACAAGCTCAGCAATTGTAACTGTTTCCATTTGCCAAAACCTTCATATAAAAAATGTCAGTTATGTTTTACTGTAGAGCAATATTTCCCAGTCATTCAACTGCAAGGGCATTGAAACTTCGGCTACAGCTTTAAGCGGCCTGCTCGCTTTTTTTTGTATTTTTTGTTCCAGCAACTCGCTTGACGTTGACGCTCATCCTTTGCGTCGTGCCCCTTGCCGTCCCACGAACATTGCACTTTTAATAACTTGCATAAAAGTTTTATGTCTCTCGCTGCATGTTCGGAAAAACTTTGCGTGTGTTTGGCACTTGAAAAGTTTGGAGCGTGCCCCCAGGCGCTGTTCGCGGCGTAGCATTTGGGGTGTATGCAAAACAAAATCGCTGGAAAAATAATCGCATCAAGTATTTAAACTGACATTAAAAATATTGAAAAACACGATAAATACTTGTTAAGTCTGGCTGCGGGCACTGTTATTCCAGGCACTCTATCTTTCTCTCTCTTTTTCTCTCTCTTACTTACTATATGTGGCTCCCTTGGTTACTCGCTCTCGCTCTCTCTCTCTCTCTCTCTTTTTAACTCTGACTGCTGCTGTTGCTGATTATCTATTCGCTTGGGACACTGTTGTATTTTAAAATTGAATTACAAATTATTTTTTGAAGTCTTCAATAGTTAATCTTGTGTGTTAGGTAGTAAAAGACTTAATTTGAAAAGGTTTTACAATTTGTGTTTTGTAGAATTCACATACACGAATCTATCTAGCTATGATATGCAGTTTCTGTTATATCATATACATATAAGGATGCATAAGCTAAGCTTATATGAACAAAAAATATAATTGATTTATAATCTTTATTCATCTATAGCTATTGATAGGAGATAGAAAGGAATTTTTAGATAATATTAACATATACGACCAACTTAATAAACTCATTTGCTGAAGATATATCATAAGAAAATAAAACAAAAATAAATAAAATTTATAATCATAAATAAATAAATAAATAACTGTGATAATTAACCAAGCAATAAATTCAGTTAATACATATATGTCGGAACAGTATTAGTATCGGTCATCGTTTCGCGCAGCGAGTTTCGTT